>LSSL01000868.1:1828-17330 GCA_001953115.1 Smittium mucronatum
TAAAAAAAATATTAATAAAATATAATTAAGCTTCAGGATATACTAAATTTTTGGTCTCAGATTTAAGATAATTGTTGACTGAAAGTCTAATATTTTCGGAGCTACACACCCTAGAGGAAGCAACATATAGTTGGTAATTTTTGAAAACAGAATCCTTAAGACAAACTCAGACACGGTCCATAGTTTAGACTTGAGATTTGTTAATAGTAATTGTTAAAACTAGTCTAACTGGACACTATTTTCTTTCCAAGAAAAACGGGAATACATAATAATTGGTTCGAAGAGAAATTATAGGAATCAATAATGTTTTCTGTGCCAATATTTCTGGACTTTATTAGTTTAGATCCTATCATTCCAATAACAACCAATCTTTTCACTTTACAAATCCCGTTTTTCAGATTCAAGTTCCTTAATAACTTTACTACTATTCTTTTTTTTCAGCCCCAATCTGATCAGTGATAATTATGAAACTTCAATGCTACTTAAATATTTAATGGGATTGTTTTCCGAGTAATTTTCTGAAAGGTAATCTACAGCGGGAGAGATAAAACTTGCTCCTATAAATCCCTTCAAACCCAAATTACTTATTTCATTTATTGTTTTATTGTGCGCTGCTAAAATTGCTCTTTTTTCTAACCACTAATTCTTCAAATAATGCTCAATAGTATAAGGGGAATCCTCAGTTCAAAAGAATTTAAATATTTGGTGAAAACATAAATTAGGAATGATTTGAATCGAATCTGAATCTTCAGATATAGGGAGAGTTCCGTTGCATAGACATAAAAGAAATCGCGAATACTGTTGCAAAGCATCTGTGGGGCCACTTTTTTGAAACCTCATGTTTTCGAATAGTCTGTGTATTTTGAATGTTCTCCATAAAACAGAACAATTGCGAATTTCATCAATAATTCGGGGGTTTGAGGCTTTTTTAAAAATGGAAACTATCAGTCTAAAACCCACTTTAAGTACCAATATTTTCCCTCCAAATGATATATACCTATACATAATATCTTATAGAGTCATATCTAGTTCCTCCAGGCAGAATAATGAGTCATTGGTGTCTCATACCAAACTATTATCGCATATTAAATTATTACTTCTGCTAGATTGTTTTAAAGAAGTATTCCCAATATAATTTTGATCAATCTCTGGAGGAAGTTTAAATCTAGAGTGGAAATTTTTACCTCTGGAATATATAGTTTAAACATTCCACTCGATTCCACTTCTAATTATATTTTACATTTAACTTTTATTTAAAGAAGAATGAATTTGAGACAGGAAATTTTTTCTGGACCACCTGGTGCATCAACAAATATAATTTTTTGCATACAATCTTCTATAGGTTTTAATTAACCACCACCAAATTTATTTTGTGACCGTTTTAGCTTTCTTAAGTTTTGTAAAAAATATTTACTTAGCTCATCTTTATCATAGCTCGTTTCTTCTAGCAAAAAACTTGGTAAAATTTCATTATATTTCACATATATTGGAAAATTATTCCCTATAAACATCCATGTTTAGCTTAGATAACCCAAAATCCTATAATTTTTTTAAAAAATAATCTATATTGTTGCTAATATCATGTAAAACATAGCTTATAAATTTATAAAGGGGATATTTTCACCCAAATAATTTTCAGAATTTTCTGAAATTGCACCGAAATGTGTTATAAACAATTTAAAAGGATTTGAAGGGCTACTATAAATTAAAGTTTTCCTAAAAAATTCTATAATATTTTTTCCAAATTCATTAAATTTGCATTTAAAATTACAGTGTTATACTCAGAATCGTTTTTTAGAATCCAAAAAAATATACAAAAATCTTTAAATGTTGAATATTCTGAAGATTTTTTCTTTCTAAAATCACTAAAGTTGGGGTTTCCTATGTAATGATCATTTATAGAATTAATATAAGATTAGAGGTGCCAACTACGGTTGGATGAATACTATTAATTCTTCCTATAGTTGTAAATGATGTTTTTTTTTGGCATTTATTCCTTTTCCGAATATTTGGGGTCTTTTAAGTATAATGAGATGGGGAATATGGATATACATAAAAAAGGTGATCAAAAAGCTTAGATTTTTTCGTTTTTGACTAAAAAAGGAGTAATTTGGGTCTCAGGGACAGGAATAGTGTCCGAATTGATTTATTCACCATTATTAAAATATAATTGCTGTATATTCTCCGGGTGTACTTATTGAGAGGCGAATGCAGGAAATTTTTCACTAAGCAAAAATATGAATATTCTTCAGCAGGTTTTACTTGCTCAGGTAGATCTAATATCCCGATAATTTCTTATTTGAATTTCTTCATTGGCGTTATATTTTCAATCCAATCTAACAACTGCCACATAACACTTGTAAAAATATCTCAAAAACTATTTTTATGCTTTTTTTGAGCTAAAAATCTAAAAATTAATGTTCAATTTGTATTTAGATGATTAATAAGGGTTTCAGGAAACAAACCACATGTTATCTATTATTTGATTAATTAAAGCGAAAATCAAACCTTCATTTTGTGGCGATTGAAGTCTATAATCTAGATGGTTTTGATTTTCATTTAATTTATTTTCTAGGATAAATTTATTCAAAAAATGACTGTGTGTATTTTCTATTTTTCATGAGATTTAAGTTTTTTTAAAAATTACACATGATGTATGTACCATAGTTTTTAAAATAAAATATCGAAGAAAGTAATTTTCAGGTATTTCTGCTAAAACCGAAAAATCAATTTCTTGAGTAGTTTTAATCTTATTTTCTAGAGCTAAAGCTACCAAAATATGTGCATGAGGTAATCCAAACTTTTGAGATTCTGTGACATAAATTAGGAGTCTTAGCTGTCCGAATATTTTTCTTTCAGGATAGATATTTAGAGGCTTTCTAGATAGTTCTTTAATAGTCGAGAGAATATATCTGGTACATCTTCTGATTTTTGTCCCGAAATAGGTCCTATGGCTATAGCTTCTAATTCAGAAATAGTAGTCATTGTTATAAAAAGATCAGGGTTTCCATGATTTTTAAATATTTTCATATATCTTGGTATCTTAATGAATATTCCTTGGAATTAATATAAATGAAGCAGGTATAATTAAGCAGCGACTCAAAGTGAAGGAATAATGATCTTCAGAAAATACTGAATCAACCATTTTTTGATAGACTTCGGATATTAGCTTTTTTTTTCCATTATAAATCAAACGATTGCTTTCAATTTTAGTGAAGTCAATACAGCAGTATCACTGAAAAACCCCCTTAGACAGAAATAGAGTGTTTCTCTTCCCTAATATTGAGAAAATATGATAAGCATAAAAGTTATATAATTTTTTTTTGTTACCATCAAATCACATCCCAATATTACATCCATCTTCACACTCAGAAAATAAGGTAAAATAATGAAGATTATCAAATTGTATATGAATATTGATAATTATTTGATTCTCTCAATTGAGAAATTTCATTGATATATCCATTTTTTCAAGTGGAACTGTTGTAAATTAGAAAGGATTAATTTTATAAACACTCGGATATTTTGTATTGTTGAGTATCACTTCCTTGATATTTATAATCTGCATTTATTACCAACTGTTCCACAACTTTATACTCTGGAAATTTTTCTATCACGGTTAAGGAATATCTGAAATAACCGTTGTATAGGCTTAAATAGCTTTGAAGAATGTTTAGAAGTTATACAAGTTGATTTATTTCGATAAAATTAATATTAAATGGAAGGTTAATTCAATCGAGTCGTACCGAAGATTATTTGGTATCGTTTACAGAATTATGAACGTATGTTTGTGCAAATCTTGGAATTTTATTTCAATCTAAGACAAGATTTAAAACCATGTGGTATAATCTTTCTATTGTTACTACAGAAGAGCTATAATGTTTTTTTTTTTTTTCAAATTCCATGAACATTTGCAGGGTCAAAGCCAAAAATGCGTTTTGTATTGTGATTTTTTATATATAGTATTTTCCCATTGATATCTTTACTCTCCCACAGCTTTTATTTCTTATATTGCGTTGCTACTTCTTCTGGATTTCTGAATAATAGAAAAACATACTCCCAACCTGCACATCATATCCTTTTCGAAGATTTTTCTAAATCCCAAAGCAGTTTACCACAATTATACACACGTTTAAGGTTTCTATGACAAAAATTCAAGGATTAAAGATTCCAGAGATATTATTTTCAGTGTTTTTAAATCAGCGGGAAGAAAAATAGACCGATGAGGGATTTCGAATTCCTTCTAAAAATATCTATCGGATTGCTTTCCAAGTAGAGTTTGACAGGTTATAATCAGCGCGTTTTTTGGGTGTCATATAACTCCTCCTCTCACTTATTCTGGTCGAATTTAGCATTTTATAACCAGGTCTTTGCTCGGTTGTCATTTTGAATCTCCTCTTTACTTTTTTATCCCTATTAGTTGTATTCTATTCTATTATTTGAGTTTGACTCATAAAATGCCGTCTGCTGGCTTGACGTCCCGAATTTGACCGATTCTGTTTCTGTGCATGTTCTCTGCTCTGATGTTAATTCAGATCTCTTCTAATTCTGCTAAACCGATTTTATTCGCATAAATATCCCTTAGAAGCACCGATAATTCTAGACCTGAATCTTAACTGGCCAATAGAATTAGAGCTAAATCTTGTAGAGTTGTTTTCAGATACTAAGAGATTAAATTTTAGAGAAGAAAAGCTCGAATCAATAACAATATTTTTGAAATAAGCACTAAGAATTGGTTGCGAATTAAACTTAATGAGAGGTAAATAAAATAATAAAATAGCTGTTTATCATTAAAATCACTTGCAGAAGTATTATTGAATAATTTTAGATCAGTGCATGGGGTAAACATATGAAATAAAATGAAATAAGAGATCAGAATTGAGATCAGAGATGAGAAGAGTGATGAAGTCAGAAATTATAATAAGATCGAAAATGATATCAGAAATTAAGAATGAGATAAGATATTAATAGTGAGATCAAAGATTAGAAATTAGATCAGGGATTAGAAATGAGATCATGGATTAGAAATGAGATCATGGATTAGAAATGAGATCAGGGATTAGAAATGATATATAGATTAGAAATTAGATCAGAGTTGATATTAGAGTTTATATCGAAATTAAGCAGACTCGATTTTGTAATTTAGATCGTATAAATAGACATATTTAGCCCAGAGGTTTGGTATAAAAATGAAATATTTCGACGAAGAAGACTATGAAAAGAGAATAATTTGTGGAAGATGGTCTGGATTTTGGTTAATTTTGAAAATGATATTACCTCGGAGGTATAAGGTATAATTTATCCAATTAATGCGAATTTATTATGTTTAAAATAATTTTTAACGGTTAAAAAGAAATTTTTCACAAAATAGATAAAGTGTATTTATGGAATATATTTTACTGAGTAATTAATTAAAACGATAGAGGAGCTTAAATATAATATTAATAACAAATAAAATATATAATATATAATTAGCAAACAGAAAACGCAAATACTCGTAGTTCTAGATAAAAGAATAATTTATTGAAGATTATTAATTTCTAAAGAGAAAGTATTTTTATTCAGTGAAATTAAGTCTATAAAAATCATGATTTTGAAAAAAAAAGAAAATTATGATTTTGGTGAAAATAAATCTAATCGCCTAATGAAAGTGAATTATTTTAAAAAAATTTAAAAGGATTGAAAGAAGAATCATTATTAAAGAGTCAAAAACACACACACGCACACAAAAAGTTTCGGGATAAAAAAATTATATATAGATTATAGATTATAGTTGTAATTGTAATTGTTTTATTTTTTACCATGTTCGAATGCAATTTGTTTTTTTTTTCAAATACTCCCATTAAAATTTTTAGCTTAAAAAGGGTTGAACATATGCATAAGGGAGAATAATAAACAGAACAGTGGCTTTTTTCAACAAAAAATTATAAACTTTATGATTTTAAAACTACCATTGTCTTTATAACTTTAATTTTTTCAAAGTTTTGGCAAACTTATCATCTTTGATTTACAACAATTATTATCCCTAGGGTAGGAGACATATTGAATATTACAATCTTTATTATCTAATTTCAAAATTGATACCATCGAAATTGTAACAAAATATTTATTAACTCTTTCAGGGCCGATGTTACAAAAATGTCTTTCATTTTTTACTTTAAACAATCATTGAAAAAATTATATTTATAAATCATTGAGTAGATTAAGAAATATAAAAAATTGAAATAATTAGTAAGAAAAAATAGGAGCGAGACGAAAATTTGGTCCCAAAAAGGGCTAAAAAATTAATTCTTCTATAGTAGCTGTAAATTGATCACTCGTGTGTATTCATAATCTTTTCTTCCAAAAAGGTTCCCTACCAGAAATGAAAATATTTTCAAAACTTATGACAGTGAATAAATCAGAACTGGTAAATATTATTAATACTATCGATGAAATATTAGATCGTCTTTAATTGGAAATACAGAAAACTTTCGTGGCAAAGATAGTGATAATTCTTGGTTCTACAATGAAAGATCCTCTTATTAAACCAGAAACCCAACAAATAAGATCAAACCATATCCTGAAATTTCGGATTCGTTTACAAATATCAAGGAATATTTTTTTCACACTTCATTATCAAAGAATAAAGGAGGGTTGTTATATATTTTTAACATAAGGTTGAAGGAATTAACTATTTACTACCACCAATTAACAAAAATACATCTTATTGAGTTATAAAGGTGTATTTCCAGCCCTATAGTTTTCATCTAGTCCTATCAAATATTAAAAGACTGATTGATTACTTTTTTCATAGCAGAATAAGAGAAGCCATGGGATTAAGTTCCGAAAAGAATGAATCATATGATTTTGCAGAGACAATGAGGATATTGATATCTGGTATCACGTCAACTATAATCCAAAATAGAATAGAACGTTATTTTCAAACTATGAGTCTCCATAAAAAAACCCTCTCAATTTTTAGAAAACCCGAAAAACATCCGTAGACCAGTAAAAATTCTACAACCATGGATACAGTAAAAAGCCAAAAATAAGTAGCAGAAGAATAAGATACAGAAGGCAATTTCTGCTCGCAAACAGGTAGCACAAGTATTCTCCCTTGTAAAGCGTTGGTAATTATATTTTTTCCAAAAAAAAAAAAAACACTTGCTCCACTGACAGCGCATCCAAACAGATATAAGAGGAATAATTTTCTGGATTTAAGAAAAGTAACAACTGGAAAGACTATCAATTACTATTCAAGAGATTCATAGAGGTATTCAAGTAAAATTCCGAAAGGGTTTACGGAAATATTTTCACCATACCACAAAATACGGAGACCTGAAAAAGTTAAACGAATTATTATAACATGGAAACCTCAAGATGGAATAACTAACTTTGATATGATGTCTCATAAACAGAAAAAGCTACATGAAATCACAGGATCTAGAAGAGGATTTTCTAAATATACTTATACACAGGACCTACAGAAAATAACTGAAGCCCGTTTTTAATGGAAAAAAGTTCCATTTAACATTTAACATTTCTACTTTTTGAACTTTCTCTCAGCCCATGGAGCTTTACAAAGGTACTGGAACTTTTGCTGAAATATGAAAAGAAAAAAGAGACCAGAACAGCAATATAGCTGGAAAATAACAAAATTTTAGTAGAATCAAGAGAATAGTGCATTGCAAATGTAACTAAGGAGTTTTTAAAGCTTGATGAGTTTTTTAAAAATAAAAACTATCAAAATAATTTCTCGAACCATGTTAAATCATAAAGCACACATTATGATGATAGAAAGTCGACAAATGTACTTAAAATCACATATATTCAAGGTAAGGGACTTAAAAATGGGAGTGTCGTAACCGATTATCAAGAGGGAAAACCTTATCAAATAAAATAGCATCATTTATAGGATAGGAAAAAAGCGATGTCTGTCGCACTAATTCCAGGGAGGCTCATGTTAAAAATATTTTTATAGCGGAAAAAATAAAGCTCTGAAATAAAGAGAATTAGGGAACTCAAACGTGGGGATAAAGATGAAAGCATCAACTAACTTAAAAGTCCAAAAAGTCCAAAAAAAGTAATGGATAGGCCAATTTTTTCTCCCAGAGATTCCAGTAGTGGATATGATAACAAACTCAAGATACTATGCCTGGGGAATTTTGTGTGTTTGAAATAATAACGTGAATTATGGAGCTCTCCAAAAAAACAAAGACACAAAAAAAGAGTTATTGGTTTTTCTCAAAGCTTTATATCTAACGAAAATCTTTGATCGATGTATTTTTATATAATCAATCGCTACATCCCCAATGGTATATATCAGAAAATTTGAAGAAAATACCATCAAGGGTTTCCTAAAAATCTAAGAAAATTTGTGCGAAAATTACTTGATTACCATTAAGGGAACAAAAATATCTTATTTAAAGAAATAATTAAGTCCGGCAGATTCTCCAAACAGGCTTGAGACAAAGACTAAATGGATCCTTTCAGAAGATATTTTCAAAAGTATAGAGCAGAATTTCAGAAAAATAGGTATCGATCTATTCGGAGCAAGATCCAACAGAAAGGAAACCAAGAATAATAAGTAGTTATAAGGATACGAGGGAAATTTCAAAAGGTTCCTTAGCACAAAAATAAAAGAATTTAGTTAAACAGTAACATCGCAATCTTTGGAGTCTGAAGCCTCTAATATTAAAAAAGATCTCCTGATAGAAAGTAAAAGTAGCAATATTAGTTCCATTACGAAAATATAAAATATTCTTACCAGCTCTGGAGACGGTGAATCCAATTTAACCAATTAAGATACCAGTGAATTCATTAACTCCAGATTCCAAAAGTTGGAAATATCTGTGGAGAGGAAAAATATGTTTATTTTGATTGAATTCAAGATCAGATGCGAGAAATCGAGGAAGAATGCCTCAATGAATACGCTAAGGAAATTCTAATTAAAAAAAGAGAAAAATAATATGGCATCCATGATACCAATCTATCCAACAGTAATTTTCGTCATGAATAGTATAATCAGATAAATAGCAATCAATGAAAGCTATAAATATAGTTAATTTTATGGATGGATAGTCGAATTTTTTTTTTTTAAATCAATGATGTCAAGGAATATAAATAGGAAATGCTAAAATTGGTAGAAATTCTGAAGAAAATTTCGGGGGATCCACTTTTAAAAGAGTTTTTAAAATCATGATATGAGATATATTTGGTTTCTTAAACTAGAGAATCTCTTGAAATAACGATGTAAATGAGAAATCTAAGAATCTGGGGCAAAAAAAAAAGTAAGTGAGGGAATTATGGTTAAATTATGTCTGACTGTAGCAATTAAAGAGTATCTAAGATTTTGTGAAATTCATAGAATTGATGGTGAAAGAAAAACAGTAGCGAAAAATAAACTAAATATAATAATTGTAACTCCTAAGGAAAGGAGAAAAGATAAGCCTATTTAAAAAAGATCCATATTTTCCGCGCATAAATATGGTTTTGTGCACATTAAAATCATATAAAATATATAAGAGCATAATAGAAAGAGCTCTATGCCAAACAATACATGAAAATAAAAACAATATATACGCCAAAGGTCTTCAATATACATAAACGATCACTACAAACAACTTGCTGTAGAAATATAGAAAAATATACATAAATAAAATTACAGATCTAATTAAAATACTAGAAAACGATTCCATTTCAAATTTTATAAAAAATGGGCTAAATTGGCTGAAGAGACTAGAGTTTAATCGGATCAAATGTCTAATCAAGATTTTTGATCAAATTAATTAATATTTGACTCTTATTATAGATTTTCAAAAATTAACACGATAAAATAACTGGGTCAGTATTGTCTAAGGGGTAAATTAATATTTCTCCTCTAAGAGGGATAATAGAGCATTAATCGAGATTTAGAGCAAAGATTAATAACTATTAATAAAGGATAGGAGAAATATCAAGTCACACCCACTCTAAACCCACAACTTATCCGAAAAATGATAAATGTACAAAAAATTTTATCTTGCAGCTAATATAGAGGATTAATTTTTTTTTAAAAAATTTTATTTGTATAAATTTCGAGATTACACAATAAAGATAAAAAAAATTAACATTTCTCCTGTCCTTTGATTATAAGAATCAATCTTCACTCTAGAGCTCGATTATCCTTCTATTTTTTACCGAATTTGGTATTTTAATCTAATAAATAAATAAATTATTAATTAATTTTTTAAAAATAAATTTTCAATAAATATAATAACCAATTATTATATACCCCAATAATAAATAAATAAAAATTTTTATGAATCAAATCATTGGGCTTTCAGAATTTTTTCTAACGCATAAAACATGCGATTTAATCTGTTTTTTTAAAATAATTACATTTAAACTAAAATAAATACAAATTCTCAATTATCTATTCGAAATTATTTTAAATCCTTATATAACATATAATAGATATTTTAATTGTTTTTTTTTTGAATTAACAAAAAAAATATATCTTAAATTTCACCCCATAATATTTCTTCTAAAAAATGGGGAAAACAGCCAACAAAATTAAGCGTGAAACCAGACACCATTTTTTTTCACCAAAAATATACTATATTTTTTTACATTTATTTATGGCCTTAAAAAAGCAAACATATACCGTTTTATTAAAATAGAATGAGATATAAATTAACTAATAAAAATTAATAGTTATTGCTGCTCTTTGGGTTTGTATTTATTGTTAAATTTATGCTAGGAAACTAAAATTTTGTAATTTCCCTTTAATATAAATAAGATAGATTGAAATTGAAGAAACGCATTATTTTTTTGAAAAGTAATATTTTTTTCTTCCCTCTTAATGTTTGGAAGTGTTTAATAAAATTTTATTAATTTTTTAGAAATAAGATTCCTGTTCTACGTTTACAAATTGTATTGAAAATTGGTATTAAATAATATCGAGTTATTTTGGATTGAAATCCAGAAAACCGGAAATTCACATATTATCAATATTCTTTTTCCACAAAATAAATATACCAAATTATCCTAGTGTCAATATTTTATTCATAATTCCATAAAAAAAGTTGAGTATAATTCCTTTAATATTATTTTCATATTTAGAGAATTCCCTTCGGGAGATAGGTTATCTTTATAATATATATAAGCTCTGGCTATGAAACCCGTATTTTGACAGATATATGATGTATTAACCGATAAATAAGCAGTTTGTATGCTAAATTCTCAAGAAATTCATAATTTGAAATTATTATCATCATTGAGTTCCAGTGATTATTTCCTCATAATATGTAAAATTTAGTGGAAGATATATCAAATTTCTCCAAATAAATGCTCACATACCGTTTTTTAAAGTTATAAGTGCATTTGTCATCGGTTTATTCCTGGTAAGGCAGTATAAGTTTATTTATTATTTAGTAAACACAAAAAATTTGTATAAAAGTTTCAATTTTTATTTATTTGGTATTTTTCATACTTTATTGCAAAAAAATTCACGTCATTCCGAAAAGTTGCTTTCAAAAGTGGTTTTATACGTCTTTTAATTGCGAAATACTCATTCAGACTTTTTCATAACAATTTATGTGTATTATCGAAATAGTAATTTAAAATAATAAAATAGTACCGGAAGTTTCAATTTTTTCTTGGAAATGGTTAAATCAAGTTAGAATATTGATGATGAAAAAAGCATCAAAATGCTTACTCTTTATAATCAATACCAAACTGGTTTCATTATCTTATTATATATCTCTACGAAACATCACAATTAGCCCCTGGAAATCTTAGCCGATATTATATATCTACACTATCCATTCCTCTCCAATAATCTATAACCACATTTGGCGCAGTTATTTTTTAAAATTTTTTATTTTAAATTCTTTCAAGAAAGCTCCTACCATTTCTGATCCCACTTGAAAGAAAACATTCTGGCTTTTTAATTAACCAAAATTTTGCTGTAATTTTACCTATCTAGTTACATTTGGAGTTGTTATAGCCACCCTTTCAAAAATAATAGATTTCGGGAAAGTGATGTTGTTTTTTTTCAGCCTTGTTTGTAAAAATAGATCCAGTTTCACATATCAAAAAGTCTATAGATGAAGAAAAAATCCGAAAAAAGTGTAGTAATCTACGCAGAAATTCTACCCTTTGATTCTTCAGCAAGTCTTAAATATTTCAATTTTATTGAAAGAACCAAATGAAATTTTTATTTGTAAATTTTTTTTAGATTTTTTCCGTTTCAAATATTTTAATCCCATAACTCATAATATATATTTGAAAATAATAGATTTAAACATCACGGATCATATAAATTTTTCTGTTTTTTTCTGGAGCTTTTTTTTTTTGAAATCCCCTGGGCATCATCATGAATAGTTCAGGTAGCTTAACCTGGTCAAAAATTCCTATCGGCTCATTTTATATGCAAATTTAAAAGAATTATTGATCGTATCGATTATTGGCCTTATTTTAAACTATTTATCGATTAATTTTTTGTGTATCATGTATAATGAAAAACCAATCACCTGATGGATATTTTAGAAAAAAATTTTACCCATATAATTTCAAGTTTTGTTTTTTACAATTAAACCAAAGCATTTTTTACAAGCTGATTTTTTATTATCCGCTCTAGTCTGTTTCAAAAAGTAGTTTAAATTAAAAATGATCTTTAACCGAGACATTAGTAAAATCTGGGATTTTTTTCTTGTCGTTGTTATCAGAATTTTTTTTCCACCAAAATATTTGTCTCTCCGTTTACCAAATAATCAAATAATTATAAGATCATCAACATCAAAAATAAATCCAGATGCTAATCTATGAAAATTATCGTTATATTGGTTACTCCAGCATCACATTTAAATTTTTTTCTCATAACTCATGTTATTTTTTGTAATGTTCAAAGTGAGATAATTTTGAAATAACTTTAACTTTTAGTAATTGGGACTATAGTAGTTATTATTCTGAAGTAACTAACTTTATTATCTACCTAGGGTATTATATTTTATCCCTTTTATATAATAATACTTCATTTTTTTCTTGTATAATTTTCCTACGATGATTTAATTATGGGCTTGAAGTTTTCTGGTCTTCATTCTTCATCTTAGCAGTATTCAAAGTTTTAATTACTTGATTTTCTATATTTATCAGTTAAATTATTGTTTTTAAAAATAAATATAATTAATATTATTTTAAGTTTGAATATAAAATATTATGATATGATATGATTTTCATAAACTTTTCATACTTATCTGGTTTTCGGAGTATCAGTAATGGTTAGCAAAAATGTGACTATGATAATTTATTATATTACGGCATATTTTGGAATAGTTTGTTTCAATATTATCATTCCTTCCCACAACCGAAACCTTGGATGAAATTATCATTAAAATTAATTTTTTAAGCAAATTCCTTAAAAAAATAATTTTTAGCCCCGAATATTTTTTATTTTATTTTTCTAAATCAATCCAGAGAACTCAATAATATTTAAACAGATGGAATTATTAAAATTTATTTCACCAATAACAGTTTTGATTTCAAAATCTTTCTTAAGGATATATTTCAGTGTTTAAGGAGCAATTAAATCTACTCAGGATATAAGTTTATAAATTTAAAAGTATTTGAAAATAATTTATAATTTTTTTTTCTTAGCACAGAAACTCACGATTTCATCTTCTTTTCCAAATACAGCTTTTTCGGCTTCAAAAAAATATAATTATTCCCAAAGCTATGCACTTTAGAACAATTTTACCGTGAAAGAAATGCCACAGATACATTTTTAAGTACATTTCGGTTTACTCTGGTTTGAAATAAGTTTAAATTTGAATATTAATATAATATAGATTGCTCTTTAAAAAAATTTTAATGCTAAACTCTTTATTTGAAGTGTCATTTTATATTAATTTTGAATGTTATAACATTTTTATGGAGCATAAAACAAAACTAATAAAAAATTTTTTTTTTAAAGCAAAAAAAACTGCAAAAAAGAATCATCAATTATATTTATAAAAATTTAAAACGAATTTAGGGAGTAATTTAGGAATGTAAAAATGATTCTTTTTTTCATCCCATAAAATAGCAAAAAGCATGTGGTACAATTAATCTCCAAATTAGATCAAATGTGATATGCATTATATAGAGATTTAATCATTATTTTTACAGAAAAAGAAATAAGGAATTTTAAAATTAAAACTTCTTTAATGTCGATTAATCTGCAATATTTTGTATTTTTTTATGAAATTTAAGCACAGAAAATCCTCACTTAAGTTCGAATTCACATACTAAGAACTTTTTTAAAAAAAGTGCTCTATTTTTTCACTAGCTAATTATAATTCAAATTAAATATAAATATGAAATAAAGTGTTTTCCAAAGAAAAAAAACATTTCCTATCTTATTTAAATTACGAAAAAACTCAAAAAAAGTTATCTAATTATTATTATATATAATATCCCATTATAAAAAGCCAATAATATTTTAATAACACTAAAATAAATAAAATTTGGTTTCAATTTATAGCAGATATTTTCTTTAAGCAGTTTAATTATAAGTTGACTAAATTATTTTTATGTTTATTTAAAATAAGAGTCAATATTTTCTCCTCATTTTAATAAATTGGCTATAGTATAAATTTTCAGAATTTATCAAACCAATGAGAGAAGGTTTAAAATAATGGCTTAAATAAAATTTAAAAGGATTCAACCGTTCAAATTGATGATATAAAAATAGTTTCTAAATATAATAAAATTTAAAAAAATTACACTCTAAAAATACTTATGGAATTAGAACGGGTATTAATTATGTTCAAAAAAATTAAAATTTCATTAAAATTTGGAAAAAAAATAAACAAATAAAAGTTATATCTATATTTTTTTTTTTGAATTTTATTTATTTTAAAAAAAACTTCTTAGAAATAAATTTCAAATATAGACTAGATATCTACATATTCATATATAAGCTGTGAAATAAAAATCAAATACTGTTGGAAAAAATGGATTTTTATTATATCTATTGGTTATAACGTATAACAATATAATAGATATAAGTTTATATTCACGTTTAGCTAAGTTTATATTATGTAGCTATTAGTGCAAATTATTTAACAAAATAAATTAATTGAAGAAGGAAAACATGATATTTTCGGAAAATAGTGGTTTTTTAAATTTTAAATTACAATTTGAGTAATTTCACCAATACATACTAGACATTATAAAAAATTTTAATTAAAATATCCTTTATAAAGCTCATATAATAAATTATGATAATGATTATATCAAATTAATAAACTAATGGATCAAATTAAAAATCAATGTGTTCATTAGGCTTTTTTTTATTTTCAATAATTTTACAAGGGAATGAAAAAACTTTACAAATAAATTAAATTATATCTTATTTTTATGACTATTTAGAAACTAATCTTTTTTATATAGAAGTGCGACAGTTTTTTTTTTAAAAGCTAAAATAATAAAAAGAAGTTTTTTTAAATAAATCTACACATTTAAAATTATTTATAAATTCTTAGAAATATCTGAAATT
>LSSL01000869.1:4183-21425 GCA_001953115.1 Smittium mucronatum
TTCAAGTAGGCTGGATGGCTGAGGTTACGTGCAGTCATGAATTAAGCTCTTTTTCAATGAACAACAGTTCATTGAGCCTATTGAGCTCCTAATCAGAGCCTACTTCTAACAGGATTAATATAATTAGGTTCCTACCCAAACGTGGGTTTGATCGACATGGCTTTCCTACAAATAGCTGTTAGACGCTGAGATCCAACTGACTGTTGAGCGCTGGAATTGTGCACTAAACTATGACTTAGCTGTGCTAAACCATCAGATTATCCTGTTTCAATATGGATCTTCACCGGAATCGCTGAAATTCGAATCGCTATCGCTGTCTCCACTACTTTCAACCAAGAATAGCACAACACTGTGTGAAATTTTAGTTTAGTTTACCTCGAATAGTAAAATTTTAAGATCCCAAACCATGAAAAGGTATTCCACTCTTATGTGTGAAAAATTTGGCTTATTTTGGTAAAAAAATAGCATTTGAAATAAATGCTAAATTAATAACTAAGTCAAATTATAATAATGATGTTTCTTTTTTATTGCAAAAATCGCCTTAATTTGATAAATACGTGTTTATTCGATCTAAATTATTTTATTGATACAAATCAATATTTACTATTATAACGCGTTTTAATAAAAATATTTCTACTTTTATTTTTCATTTAAGTTTATATCACTTTATCCAACACATAATCAGATATTTCAATTAATTAATATTTTTGAAATTTTTTTTGAAAAATTGTTTCTATTTTCCAAAAAGCCAAGCTATCGAAATAAATGTAATTATTTCGCTGGTAGTCTAATATATAAAAAAAATAGCAAAATTTTGAATAAATGTGGTATAATATGATTAAGAATAAATTTTTGACCAATCGATAGAAAATGTCACTATTTTTTTAAATTTTATAAAAAGCCAATAAAAATAGATAGTTAAACAATCAAAATATTTTTTGATTATTTAATGATTTTTTTCGAATAATACGAATATGCATTTTTGGTCGATAAATATAAAAATACTCTGTTTATTTAGACTATTTTTGCGATAATTTTCAAAGTTTTACCATTGAGTGCTGTGACTATCTATATACTACCATTTCATCTAATTTTATTTCTGCCATTTTCTATAATTAAGATGTTTTAATATATGAATTATACCTTTTCTTAAAATCATGCATGAAAATGGTTAAATTTTAATACTTTATATTTATTGGCCAAAAAGTACAATAGATATCCAAATGTCAATTTTTAACGGTCCAATAGCCCTGAAACCTTACTAACGCTTCAAAAACTTTCAAAATTTTGATTATTATATTTCAATTTGCCTTTTTATAATAATGTATTGCGTAGAATAGCTTTTTGGTAGCTTTTAACCCTTTCAGAGACAATTTTACAAAAAAAAAAAAATTCAAATATATCAATAAAAAAAATTATTTGTAAATTGTTGAATAAATAAAGAAATTGAATCAATAGAAAATTTTTAATATAAACCAATAGGATCAAGGAAAATTTTTGATCCGAAATTTTAAGCTATTTTCCTACATCACTTATGTCCAATATTTATCACGTTTCATATTCACTTGGTAAATTCACATTCTATTGGTATTATTTTTACAAATGATAAATTTTAGTAAAAATATGGGGCACATTTAATAACCAAATTTAATTACACAAAAGATAGTAGCGAATTTAATTTTACCTAGGAGTGATTCTGATATGTTTATACTTATTTTTAAGATCCAAAAACAACCAATGATCCGTTTTGTTTTATATTTTCTAACAAAAAAAAATTTTAGCATGTTTTAGGGCTTTATAATCCCTAATGGAATTACCTTGCTTTTCAGTTATAATAAAGACGAATCTGAAATCTTATTAAAGATTTAGTTGGAACATAAAACTAAGCTAATGTTTTAAAATTAATTAAAAAGTCATCATTTAAACTGAAATTTGATGTCTTGTCGTTTTTTTAATAAATTTTAGTGAATTGGGGTGCTTAGAAAATATTGAAGACGAAAGAGTAGAGTTGGTTTTTTTTCTAACACTAAACTGTTATCTAAATAAAATTAAATATAATATTTATCACCAAAAAAATTTTTTTCCTGAATTTGGTAACGGCTAAATCTTTATCTTATCACAAAAAAAAAGATCGAATTTTTCTTTTTTGGTTTTTTTGCTCACCTTTAATCTTTTTTTGCCATTTACAGCAATAATTGGATTTTAAACATGATTTTAAATACCTCTGGTTAAACATATTTATCTAATTTTTATTTCTTATATTTATTTTTTCATCTGGGTGGATATCACTGTAAAGTATATACACCGTATTTGTTTCTATCAGATGTATACCTAAATAAATTTAGAGGAAGCATTTATTTATTTTTTATTCATAAAAAAAAATGATAAATTGGAGCAAAACAGAAGTATGCTTTGGGGTGGATGAAGATAGACCAAAAAAAAAAAACTCAAGACAACCTAAACCGAAAAAATGTTTTTTTTTATTTTATTACTATCATAAAAAATAATAAGAAAAGTTGTATCACAATAATAAAAATAGAAGAATACTATAACCAGACGAATTTAGATCATTATTTTCAAACAAAAACTATTATTATGGTATAAATGAAGAGAATCCTCAAATATTATTAAAAAATTTAAAGAATTTTTTTTTCTAGTAATGCTTTACAAATAATTTTTTTTTAAAGGATAGGATTTAAAGTGGTTTATAAAAAAAAATTGTGTACCCGAAGTACTAACCAGTAAAAATAGCTGGAATTTTGAAGTAATTCTAGATGAGCTGGATGAATTTTGCGAGAAAAAACTCAAAAATAATAATAATGGAAGTAGACCCTATATTTTTTGATATGAGCAAATTCTGAATTCTATTAATATATTTATTGCATTAAATAATATTTATTAAATTTTTGTGATTTACAGAGCGTTTATATTGAAGTGAAATACAAAATAGCAAACTTGAGATATCAGGTTGTTTTTTTTAAGGATTTCAGACTCATTACTGAGATTTTCACTATATTTTTAGGTACCATAAATAATGAAAAATCTTCCACTATCTTATGTTTTTTAAACGAGGCAAAAGAATATTTTTGAAATATGGATGCATTTTTTGTGTATCTAATCTTGTATCTGATTCAGAATCTAAAATGAAATTTAACTTAGAATGTTTTAATCCTTTTTTCAGAAGAAATAAATGCTGGGCTCATACCCGGATAAACATAAAAAACTTTATCAGATTTAACACAAACATATTCAAAGAAAATATCAAAAAAAAGTTTTTTTTATTCGAAATTCTCCTAATGAAGGTTTTTTTTGAACTGTTTTGATACCTTTTTGAAAAAAATGGAGCGAATTCTTCGATTAAAATTTTTTTTAGATAAAATAAAAACCAAATATATTTGTATAAAGCAAAATCAGGTGATTGATATATCATTATCTTTATTAGAGCACTAAATATTGTCTTTAAAGGTTCATAATGATGATAAAAAAAATGTCTCATGGGGGGGGGGGTCTTAGTTTAAATTATCTGGTTTTTTTCAAATATAGGAAAAAAAAATGAGAAGTGATAAAATTCCTAATTTTTTAAAGCTGAAATATTCCAAAGACTTTACTTGGTTATGAAGATGATTAAATCGAATTTTTAGTTTTCGAAAAAGTGGAAAGCAGTAATTTCGGGTGATATTATAAAAGATTCAATTTCTCAAATGATATAACAAAAAATTTGAGGGATTTTAGCTTCATAGTTTTGAGTTAAATGAAGTGAATACTTTCAGATATATTTTTATTGGGAATTAAATATAAAATTACCAAATTTAAAGAAATATTTTGCTTATGATTGAGTTTCTATATTAGCTGGAAATTTCACATTTTTATTATAACTTGCAAAAATAGAAAATTTTTCGTGTTATTGATACTTATTTAGAAGCAAATGGAAAAAGAGAAAGGCCAAAATCAGTAAAATAAGATTTTAGTCTCACAATGGAAACTTTATTTATTTAATTTATTTAATTGTATCATTATTGAAATAAAAAAATCATATAAGATATAAAAAAAATTGTTTAAAATTAGTACAAAAATAAATATCAGGGAATGAAATTTTGTTTAAATCTTGTATTATAGTGTTTATATTATCATTTTACCACGAAAATATCGATTTTTTGTTAAAATACATCTTCAGATATATCATGATAAATTAAAAGGAAAAATTAGCCGGTTTTATGATTATATTTAAAAGATAGCGAATGGATTAAACCTTTTATTCAGTAAAGAGACTGTTTTATGATTTCCCCAATACGATATTCGTGAATCATTTAGTCTTTCCAATAATACCTATTAAAAATTTTCAAAAAATAAATAAATCTAAGTTTAAATCTAAAATTAAACCTCATTTAATTATGAAGTGATCACTGATTTTAGCCTTTTAAGTTTAAATAAATAAATTATATCTCATAACTGTAAAATCGATATTTTTTGTCTGTCTAAAATAACAGAAATATAATCAATATATATGAAATTTTATTAATGAATTAAAAAGAATAATTTGAAAATTTTATTTATTTAAATATTTAATATTTATCTATCTTCCGGACACCTTACAGAAAGGTAAGCTCGAAATATATCCATTTAATTTAATTTTCTATATACCATTTTATTTTTTCAAAATAAGAAAGAAGCGGTTTTAACTATAAAATATAATATGATTTTTCTAATGTTCAAAATTGAGAAAAATAAATAATCTAATAAAAAACTCATTTCGAATATTCCAAGATTAAAAAAAATAATCACTGAAATTATTATTTTAATCAAATAATTTTGATTCCATCCGATAAAAAATCTTTATTGATTTTTTGGTTAAGGATTTAATTTTTTAGTGACAAAAAATTCAGAGGAAGGGATATTTTGCTAAAGAAAAGAAAATTTTTGTTTTTTGTGTGAGATTTAGGATTTCGGCGATTTTAACTCGAAGATCAGATAAAAATTTGGTAATATTTTTTTAATTGGTTAGTTTTAATTTATAAATTTTAATCTGATAAATCCTCACATTTTTTTACTATAAGTTTATCTAGCCTAATTTTTTTGTGGAAATAGGAGGTTAATATCGACAAATTAAATGCTTTTTATTTCGAATCCACTTCAAGAAATTGCTATTAATCTCTAATATTTTTTTTGATTATTATTTTGCATACATATTCAAAAAAAGGACTTTTTTGATCGGACTTCTGTAGATCTGGCTTGACATAATTAAAGCCAATGGAAAATTATAAAAAAAAACTCATGATTTAATTCTTTTGATTCCGATATTTAGTAAGTATTACGATTAGCAGAATCTTAAGTAAATTTGTTTTATATTGCTAAATTTCTGTCCACGTAATGGTGATTTTTTTTTTGAAGAAATCAAAGAGACATAAATATTAAAATTAGAAATGGCATGAAATTCTCCACCTTTAAAAAAGTAGTAAATAGATTGAGAAGATTGATTATTAACTATTGTCTCATTTGGTTTAAAAATATATTGAGTTCTTATTTTCGATATTTAGAATATTATTATCTGAAAATTTAAAATTATCCAACCACAAAAATGCTTTTTAATAAGATGATTTTTATTTTACTAAAAGTGAGAGAGATTTTTCGAAACACTGGCCCTTAAAGGTTAAAGTATATTTTAATTAAGTTTATAACGAAAATAGGTTGGATTAAGTTCTAAACTGGAGTATTTTTACTCCAAATTAAATAAGGTATTAAGAAATTACAGCCTTTAGTATTATTAATACTAGATTATATATCCAAAAAAACCATTAATAAAATAGAAATTTTGTCTAACGATATCAAAATAAAATTTAATAATATGGATTTAATATCATTCCATGATATGAATGTATTTATTTATTTAAAGTAAGGTGATTTTTTCTATAAATTTCAAGATATTTTTTTTAAAAAAAAGCATATTATTTTTTTACAAGCCTCCACATATTTCTAATATTCAATTATCAAATATTCAATACAGTCGAATTGATCTAAGTGCAATCACAAAACTACGTATAAATTAAATATATTCCTTTATCTTAAAAGTTCTCTTCTAAAAAATCCAATTGAATAAAAAAGCTTTTTTCATTGGAAAAAAGTTTTAAAGTTAGTAAAAAGTCTCTTTTTTTTTTCCAAAAATATATTAATTTTCCCCCCCTGGATAAAATGTTTAATCTAGGTGCAATTACTATTTGTGTAGTAAAATTTAGTCTAATTTTCCCATCGATGATTTTGCATGGTTAATTTTGTATTGAAAAATGAAATTTGTGTATTTTTTAAAATTATACATCGAAAAAATTCAAATCTTAAGTATCTCTATTTATTGGTAAAAAAATATACGAAATATCCGGTATATGAATTGATAGAATAACAACAGTCCTGAAACCCTTAATTTATCACATCTCACCAAATAAAAATGTATCTATTGCTATTTTCTGCCAAATATAATATTATATAATTTATACATAAATTTAGTGTTTTTAAAAGTGACTTAATTTACAAATATTTTTTGAGATTGAGCATTATATTTCCATTTTCATATTATAAGAATTAAATCTCGGTTATCATTTCATAGTATGTGTACTTAATGGATATGCGCCCTTGCTTATATAACTGTGGAACATTAATATTATATTCTCGTCTATCAGAAAAAAGTATCTATATTACTTCAACATAACATTAATTCATATTAAAAATACATAAATGATTTCATAAACTTTCATTTTACTATTTATTATTCTTTAAATTGAACATTTTTGTTTCAAAATAATCAATTTTAAATTTTTTATCTGATACAGGATTATTTACTGTTTATTTAACAGGGCTGGTTATATACGACAAGTTTTTTTTTAACTATGCAACAAAAAAAAATAAATTATAAGTGCTATAATGGATAAATATGTGACATCTATTTTTCTACTTGAAATACAAAAAAAAAATACAGTAATATTGCTCCAATCGCACTATTTATCATTCCCCCCCCTTAAATAGTATTTTCTTCTATCATTTACATTAAGTATTGGTAATTTTATTTTATTTTCCATAGCCTGGTTAAAAAAATCAATTGAAACCTATAAAAAGCTATTTTTATTTAAAAATACGATATAGGTACAATAAAACTCTCATTCTGATAAAATAATGGTCTATAATAGACTCCAAATTTAGTTTGAAACCAATATTAACTCAAAAAGAAATTTTAAACTAACATATTACCAAGATTTTTACTAAATAATTTAATTTTGCCAAGTTAAATTTAGCTTATATGAACCTAGAATTTCGGAATAAAACTAAAAATAACGATATTTTTATCCAATTCAAATGCTGTATTTTTTTTATTTTTTTGGTTTATAATATTTGCTATAGAATAACATATCTTATAATACGCTTAGAAAAATCGAAAATATAAATAAAAAACTAACTAGATTAATATATTCTGATTATATTTTTCAGAAAATTTAGATAATCTTAATTTACTTCTACTCTCGATTATAATATAGATTTTTAATTTAACCTAGTATATATTTATATATATATATATTGGGTTTAGTTTGGGAATTGTTTTGATTCTGTAAAAATTAGATGCGTTCAATTACAATATCAGGTATCATATTTGCAAAAAAATCAATAATATTGAAAAAAAAAAAAACTTTTACTCTATAATTAACCTTAATATTTTATAAAGTGATTTAAATTGAATTGATCAAGTTTTTTTTCCCCTGATATGTTTATGACTTTAATATAAATCGATCAATATTTGAATATAGTTTTAGCTCAAATAATTACTTATCGAGTCTAATGTTTTAAAAATAAGACATTATCACAAAAAAATTAAACCAAAGTAGTGGGTCTAGGTTTTGTAAATTGGTAATATCTTATGTATAAATTTTAATATTAAACAATTTATTTTAGTAATATCATTAAAATTCAGAACCCATAAACTTGCACCAATTATTATGGCTTTATTAAAATATCAAAGTTGATGGTAAAATATTTTTTTATAATTTCTTTAGAATATAAATGCGAAGTGTATCTTTTTTTTTTCTTTTTTGGTATTGGTTATTTAAAAATCTTGTAGTAAATAAAGTATTCTAATAATTTAATTTTAGTACTAATTGAAGTGCATCATTTCAAAAAAAAAAAATTATATTGGAGTTATTTCCATGGGATAAATCTCTAATTTCTGTAAAAAATGTTAGAATTGTACAAAAATTTATTAAATATTATGAATTTAATTTAAAAAACTGATTAAAAAAATGCTTTTTTGTTTAAAATCTGATTTCGTGTGTTTTTAAATCTGATTTTGTTCTTTTATAGTTAATAAAAAATGTGACCAATAAACTTCTTTCAGCCTTATCCACATGTATTTTTTCGGGTGAGAATTTTTTTTAAAACACTGACCTATTCATTCAGATTAGAAAAAAAGTCAAATTATTTAGGAAATTTACTATTTTTAACTTCATCAATTTACTTTGGAGCTTAGAAATATTTATACATGTATATTTTATAATTGAAATATCATGTTATTACCATTAAATTCCATTTTTTCATTTTTCAAAAAAATTATAATATTGCTTCATATATTAACTTTATCATTTCTAAAATAAATTTTTAAATTTTTAAATCGGATGCTTCGCCTCTTGTGTTTTAAAATTAAATTTAAAAAATGGGGATAGGTGGTTTTTCTCAACCAAAAATTAAATTTTATAAATAAAAATAGTAAAATTGCTTCAAATCTTTCTTAATACTTTTAAATGAATAAAAATAAAAATAAAAATAAAAATAATTTGTATATTTTGCTAGAAAAATGAATATTATACAATGAGCGTGATTTTCAAAATATCAGAAATAAAAGTATTTAAATAATAATATAAATCGGATATATAAAATTTTGATCTAATTTAATGATAGAATTCTTAGAAAATAAATTCGTATAGATTTTTTTTATAGAAATCTTATTTTAAAAAAAGAATCCTAATTTATTTATGTGTATTAGTATTAAAAAAAATTAAAATGTTTGTAGCAGAAAAAAAAAGAATAATATTATAAGAAAAAAATAATTAAATTTGATATAAAAGATTATGTAAAGTAACGTATTAAAATAATTTCATTTAATAATCATTTATTATTAAAAAAAACATTATCAAATTATATATAAATAGATAAAAAACACTTTAAATTCAAGAATAAATATTATCAATTTTTTCCCGGAAACTATATAAAATAGCTTTCTTTGTGAATAAACTTTATTAAAGACAAAAAAACATAATTTAGCTTCAATAATGTTCATCTTCCTGCCGAAAATTGAAAATATCAGAATCCTTCGAACTAAATCATCCGATAAATACCTTTTTCTTTATTTAGCTGATTTTAATTTCTCAATATTACATATATTTCTCTGTATTCAAAAAATATATACCGAGGTTAAAAAATTTTCTTCAATTTATGATTACAAGTATTTTACTCGTTAAATGAGCGTCACTAAAATTTTACACAGCTTCATGATAATACTGATTATAATATTGGAAAAAGCTCACGCTCCTTTGATGATAGCCATTTTAAAGGATGAAAATCTCAAAAAAAGATAATCCAATCAGATATTTATATTTCGTGACATTTAATATTGACAATTTTAATATCTGTAATCCTGGATATCATTGTTTATAAAAGGATATTTAAGAACATCAGCACGTATAAGGTCCCAATTCTGAAGGGGCTGATTCCTATTATTAATCCTGCTATATTCAAGCTTTACCAGGAGATTAACAGATTCGCTGAACTTTTTTTTTAAATCGAGGTTAATTCGTGGCTTTATGTGGCCTCACTGAAGTAGCATACCTAAATTAATTTCAGCAAGGATGTGAGGGGGGTTTTTTAGTTTGTAAATTTTATCTTTTTTCGTAGGAAAGCATCCGGTTTCCCTATTTAGAGTATATTTTATTTATTATAATAGTCTTTTATATAAGAAATTTCAATAATTTTGAATATTTTCATTGTTTTTTTTATGTTGTATCTTTTATAAAACCCGGCGATACAAATAAAATCTCGATTTTTTTAGATTTTTTTAATTTTTTTTTTAATTGCCAAAAATAATCTAAATTTATTTTTTTATTTAATTTGAAAAATATATTATTGTTTTTTTTAAGTGAAATTTGATTTCTTTCACTCAAACTCGGTTAATTTTTATTGTTTAAAAATCATTTTATAAGATTGAAATTTTTATTGCTTATACCTTCAGTACACCTTTTAAAGGAGTTATTTTTCATTTTTTTTTCATTTTAGCTTAATAATTTTTCAATACAGAAAATTAAAAATCAATCTCCCATATTTTATTTTTACAGCATTCATATTAAATTTAAAATTTTTTCTAACCTGATTTTTTTTTTAACTTTATATTATTAAGAAAACTATTTACATAATTTTCAAGCCGCCGTTTGACATTTAATTTTTATCAATAGAAATTTTAAAAATTTTATTCGGATAAAGTTATAGCTTGAATAGCATGATGTGAACAAATTTTAAATTCTTTAATGGTGAAAAAGACGATATTTTTTCTAAAATATAAGTCCTTTGGTTTTTTTTTCAACAAATTTGATCTTTTTTTCTCTTGATAATAGAATTAATACAATAGTATTTATTATTTTTTTTACTGGAAAACTTTTTTGGAGGAGGGGGGGGTATTTATTTCTTAAAAAATTTGAGAACTTTGAAGTAAATATGGCATAGGTTTTTTGGAATTTTTATTAAATGATTTTGTGAATATTTTCATTTTTTTATATTATCATACATTAAAGATAGATTTATATATCTGAATTAATTTTAGTTATTTCTTATTTCACTGAAATATGTATTTTTCATATTTTATCATTGCATTTTCTATACTGTGATAACTTTTTATTATTTAAAAAAAATGCTCTAGAAGATTTTTTTCTTCAAATATTTATAATGCCAAATATTTTTTAACAATTTATTTTTTTAGATCTACAAAAAAAATTTCTAAATTCGATTTTCTGGATAATTAAATGAAATACTATTCCTTCATATTTTCTCTATTTAATTATACAATAAAACTTAAATATTATGTAAAATAAATTAATATTACAAACTAAATTCAAAATTTTTTTCTGTTTTCCCAAAAAAAATTTGATTCCTGATTTTTTTAGGAAAATAATTTAAGCAGCTGTTTTTCATTTTATCTTTGAACTATGAAAAAGAAAATTTTTTAAACGGATCAATTATTTAATTTAATATAACAAAAAATGATATAATTTAAACATAATTTAGATCTTTTCTCTTTACTTATATTATAATATACCTTTATGGTGAATTTCACCTATTTCTGATTGACCTAGATGACATTTCACCCAATTTATGACTGCTAATAATTAATTATTAAACGCATTTTTTTAAAAGGAATATTTTATCGAAATTAACTATTTTTACTATGTAAGCGCATTTTTATTTTAGATTTTAATAGGCTGAATTATTAGTTCAAATACTATTTATGTCGAATATCCTGACACTATAGTGCACATATATCCTACTATTTTTTGATTTTTATTGCACCAACTGGCTTTAAAAATATATATTTTTAGTACAAAATTGTATTTATGTCCCAAATCATATTATTTTCTTATTTATTTCTATGATTTGCACAATAGATATATTTTTCCCATAGCTTTCATTATTAATTAATTTATATGAGTATTTTCTCCAAAAAAATATAATTTGATGCATTATAAATTATAAATAACTAATAAAGAGTTTTCCATTTTTCATCAAAATAAAAAAAAATTTAATATGATATGATATGATATTAAAATTTTAATTTATAATATTTTCAAGTAATACTGTTTTTCAATTTTTTTATATCTTTGATATTAGGAATTTGATCTATTGATGTGAATTTAAAATTTTATGAAAAAAATAGACATTTTTAAACTTTGTTTTATGAGATTTTTTTTTTCACTCATTTTTTAGTTTAGAAGTTTGCGTGTTTTTTATTTTTAAGGAGCTTATTTATAATATTCAAATACTAAAAATAGAAGTATGTTTTAAGGCTGGTTTTTCAATAAAAGTTATTTATTATAATATTTTTGCCGATTAACTTAAAGTAAAATAGGAGATTTAAATAAAATAATTTAAAACCAGGTATAAATATAATTTTACATAATAAATTTCTTGAACCATACTTATTCTAAAGTATAAGAGATTTTTAATTATGAAAAAATTCCAGCCTGTTTATAAATATATTTTAGTTTGAAAGAGTTGCTTTTAATTGAAAAAAAAAATTCATATGATAAATGTGGTGCCATAAATGTTTACATTCATAATTTTTTCTCTTTTTCTTCATACTATTGCAAATAATGAATATTATTTTGAAAAATGAGAATTGCTTATTTTTTAAAAAAATAGCAAAAAGGAGTAAAATCTTTATGTTTTATATTTATTGACCAAAAATTGTAAAAAATTTAGTATGAATATTTGTAGTATACAAATATTACTGAACCAATTAATATAAATATATATTTTGAAATTTATACTTTTTTTTATTTGACTATAATTTGGGAATTAATATTTTTGTTTTTTTGATTATAATTTTGAAATAAATATTTATTTAAATCTAAATATTTGAAAAAAAATACAATAAAAATTCGATTTATCCCCATAAAAATATTTTTTTACTTATAAAAAATTTAATTATTTTACCATAACCGAGTTCTTTTTTTTGAGAAAATAAAATTTTGGATTATTTTCATCAAAAAAAATTAAGCAATTTTATTTAAAAATAAATCGTATAATTTATAAATACGAATAATTAATATAAAATTCTTATTATAATCTATTTGTATAACTTTTATTCTTAAAAATAAAATTTTTATATATTGCTTTAAAATATAAATAAATAATATTTTTAACATATTTGAAATACTCTGAAATATTTATTAATTAATAAAATATCTAAAAGTTACCGGTTGAAATTTAAAATATAATCATTAATATAAAAGATAAATATTTGGACGAAAAAGTCCTTAATTTTACTATAGATTTATAATAAGATTTGCTTTCAAAAGACATCCTATTATAAGAAGAAAAATCAAATCTCCTATTTAAAAAGGTTTTATCTAATTATAAGTGCAAAGATTATTTTAATAATATATTTTAATCAGCTAATTTTTTTCATAAATGGCTAAATATAGGTAATTTATGTTATAATTTTTAATCTCTTCTTTTAAAATTAAATTTAAAATTTAACCGATTTTAGGTTTTTGGTGAAAAATCGGTGATAATTTAGTTTTTTTAATTTTAATTTTATTCTTCTACACCTATACTCTATATTATTCTCTATTTTAAATTTATTTATCCAATGGATAGTTTTATGGATGAAATTCGCCTTAAAAACTCGTACTTTTAATATTATTTAAAAGTAAAAATTCAAATTATTAATAAAATAAAATAAATATTAATTACCTGACATTTTATATGTAAAATAAAAGTGATTTTTTTATAAAAAAGAATATTTATTAGCTACTAAGTTTTATTTTTTAAATAATTGGTGATTTTTTAAAAATAATTACAATCTACTCTATCTTCTTGATAAATTATATTATAATTTGATTTTATTAGTTATTATAATTATTTTTTGTATTTATCAGTCAATTTAATCATCTTTTTATTACTACAAAATTTATTTTGCGAAAAAACCAATTCAATTTATTATATCTAATAATAGTAAAAAAATTTTCCTAATACGAATATATTTTTATTTAATATATTATTATAATTTAAATAAAAAACTTTAATTAAATAAATCCAATTGTAAAAAATAATACTAAAATCTTTAAAAATAAGGCTTTGAATTTAAAAATTTATATTTTTTAATATACGATTATAAAACTAAGTTTTCCTATTAGCGAAATAAAAAACCCCTGATTACCCTATTTTTGTTAGTTTTATTGAAAAGAGGCGAAAACTGTGAAATATGCTGTAAAAAAAACTCTATTTATTTTTCAATCGAATATTTTTATTTTAAACTCTTTTTTATTTAATAAATTGATTTCTTGAGTGCATATTCGTAAAAATTGATTTTTTATAACTTTTTTGATTATTTTTTTCGTTCTAAAAAAGTTTATTTAAACTTCATTTTTATAAGCCAGTTTCCTTAAAGTCATCGAAGCTCTTCGTTTTTAATTTTTTTTTTAAAAAAAGTAATTATTTAGGGTGTAAAAAAATTGACAGATTATTTTTTTAGATCAATTTGTTTTTTTCCTTAATTTGAATTAATTTATTTTTCATCTTACTGTTAAATCGTATTGATTATTATCTATAGAGCTAAATTTCAAAAAATATAATCTTTTGTTGGCAAATTATAATTTTTTGAGTATAGATTACAGATTTTATACCTTTTTTCAAGTTATACTGGTATATCAAATTAAATATTAGCCAATGGAAGGTTTTTTTAGTTTTTCATTTTAATAAGTAGTAAAACCATGTTTGTTTTTTTAAAGCTTATGTATCATACAGTTTTTAGACTGAAATCGATTGAATAAACCCCTATTTTTATTTGCAAAATATTAATATAACGACATTAAACCAATATCTAAACAATTTTTTCTCTTTTTAGTCTATATAATCACCTAGAATATATTTATTTAATCACTAATTTTTAACCTTTTATTTTATCTCAACCTTAATTCATTAAGTTTCATTTAATCATACTATTAGTTGATAAAAAATTAAATTATAATTTTAACAAATGTGAATTAATATTCTATAAATTTACAAAAAGAGTTTAGAATTGGAATATATCTTTTGTTTAAATCTAAGATTAAGTTATTATAATTATCACTAACAATTTTCAAAAACAATTTTTAGAATATTATTTAGCAATATTTTTTTATCAAAATATAATAATGTTTTGTTTAAATTTATTTTAGACATACTAATGATAAATGTATAAGTTATTATGTTTAATTTTCTTTAAAATTATTTATTATGTAATAATTTTGTAAAAATAGTCTAAATTTTCATCCTATTAATTTTCAAGAACTAATTAATATCAACAATCATAAAAAAAATTCTTTTTAAATTCTTCGTAATGATATAAATAGTTTTATTTATAAATTTTGCATATTTTACAGAAATTTTTTTATAAAGAAAGATGATAAAATGTGTAAGTTGTAAAAAAAACATTAATATTTACATATTTAAAATCAATTTATTTATACTCGTCCAAGACTAAGTTTTTTTATATACTAACTCATTTATTTCTTGGATTAGATATAAGTTTCGATTTTTATTTTTGAGCACATATGGATAATATATGATTTTTCTAGATTATTTTATAAAAATAAGTATACATATTATACAGAATTTATTCCGTTCATGTAGCTAGATGCTGTTTCTTTAGGGAAATTTTTAAAAGAAAATTCCTTAGCGAACTTATATATAGCACTGTAATTATTTCTTAAAAAAAAAAGTATAATAATTTTTTTAAAAAAATTATTGGAAAATAAATATTAAATCTTAATACAAGCTTTTAATTCTTTCAAATAAGTATTTTTTACTAAGATTTATATCAAAATGTTTAATGGCTACAAAATTTGAATAAAAAACATTTTATCTGTTAATAAAAATTTTAATAGTTACTTCAAATATTAATATCTAATATGTATAAAATTATATTTATCCTTTTTTAAAAAATATATTAAAAGAATTTATCTTAAATTTGATCCGAATATTATTGTCCGAAAATTAAAAAAAAGTAATTTTTGAAAAAAAAATTTAAATAACAGATGCACAAATTTATTATATTATCTAGCAAAAAAAATTAAAAATTAAAAATAGTTTTTTAATAATAAATTATTTGATTTCTACATAAAAAAAATGTGAAAATTAATCGAGATTACAAATCTTGTATAAAATCACTTTTTTTGCGCAAATTCTCTTTAAAATTATATATTTACAAAATTATTTTTAAAATAATAGATTTTTACTAGTTATTTTTTTTGGATTTTTTACGGGGTTTTTATGATAATCTTAAATGTAATTGAGTATAAATTTTCAAAATTTCCTTATTTGATATTCTTAAGAAATTGACCGGTTACTGATATTTTTTTATGAATTTGATTATTTTTTCAATAATATTAGATCAGCGAGTTTCTTTTTATTTAAAAAGCCTTTTTTGTTCATTTTATTATTTTTCATTCAATTTTTGAAGAAATCCGTAGAATTATTGTAAATATGATATAAAATTAGGCTCGTATCTAAAAAGAATTATTAAAATTATTATTTCTCTATTCACTCTGTTTTTTATTTTATTGAATAATTATAATTCAAGAAAATGAAATTTTTAAGGAATTAGTTCATATTTTTTTCTATAAATTTTGGAACGAGGAAAAATTTTCTTTCAAAACATATAAATTTATGGTTTTATTTTTTTTTACATATATTCATCTTTAAAATGAATAAATATTTATGTAATTGTTGTAATTATTAGCTAAATTTTATTTTTTCATATTTATTTTAATTTTACTAAATAAAAAAAACTATTAATTTCATATCAACTCTCAATATTATTTTTTTGATGTAATTCGAGAAAAAAATGATTATTAATTTGAAATTTTTGGAATTTGGATTATATTAAATTTTATTTTATGGATAGATTTAAATCTCTGGGAAACTAGTTTTGGTAATTTGTAATATGTAGCACCAAAACGGAAGTAGATGAAAAATAATAATAATATAAATAACCTAAAACAAAGAACAAAAATAAAATAATTTTTGAGTAGATTTGGTAATATTTTTTAACCGGTTATTATCAGTGACTTGTAGCTAGAAGTAATTCTTTAACCTCTCGACCGGCAATAGATGATTTTAGAACAAACACATAAATAAATAAATGAATCTTAACCAGAATTTTCCGGGATATATTCTTAAAATTTCTTGGTAAAAAGTCAGTCAAAATATAAGATAAAAACCACTGATTTTTTTACACGAATTTATGACATAAATTAAGTTATAAGAACAGCCCGAGGGAAATAATTATAAGAGAAAATAAAAAAAAAAAAAAATAGTAATAGTAATAGTAATAGTAATAGTAATAGTAATAGTAATAGTAATAGTAATAGTAATAGTAATAGTAATAGTAATAGTAATAGTAATAGTAATAGTAATAGTAATAGTAATAGTAATAGTAATAGTAATAGTAATAGTAATAGTAATA
>LSSL01000870.1:0-11526 GCA_001953115.1 Smittium mucronatum
TTTTTTTTTCGACCAACAGAGTCTATTAAATACTCCGTATTTATACTCAAAAAATAAGAACCCTTTATATTTGAAAATTTTAAATTTAACTATATGGCCGATTATTTTTTATTCCGAATTATATTATATATAAAAGTAACCGACAAACTCGACATCCAGTACCATTTCTAGTGATTTAAAGCTTTTTTCAATAGATTCATACTTTTTATGCACCAAAAAAATCTATAGCAAATTGTATGCATTCAGGGAAACCACAATTTAGTAACTTTGGAACAATTTATCACTATAGAAATTATTTTATTAAAAAAGGTCAAATAAAAATACAGATTGTATTTTGTTCATGAATACGGAATATTTAAGGGGTTATATTGACTAAAAAAGAAAAATTGTGTATAACAGCATATTTTTTGTATACATGCCTAAGTTTGTGTAAAAATACGTAGTTTTTTGTATGAATAATTTTAATCTTTATGATTTAATACCATGTTTATAAACGTAAAATAATGGGAAAATTGAAAAAACTGATGAAAGAATTTAAATAAAACCAACACAAAAAAAATGACAAAAATCATATTTAAAATTTACATTGATTTTTTTTTTAAAAAAAAAAACTAAACTCGATTAAAAAACTTCGTAAAAAAATTATGCTAATAACTTAAAATAAATGAATTAATCAAGAAATAAATTTCAATGTTATTTATTAATACTTTTGAATCGATAAAGGTGTATTATATTCGGAAATGTACACAAATGTGATAAAATTTTGAGATATTTTTAAATTATTTATGTGTCATTATCTTTTTTTCTAAAAATAAATTTAAAATTTCCTGCTTTAAAAATAGCTTAAAAAAATCCAAATAAAAATATTATTTACTTTATTAAAAGACACATCAAAAATCCAAAATTTATAAAAATTTTATTGATAATTATATACCGACTTTCTATTATCCATCAAAAAACAATACATCTCTATAAATTCTTGAAAACCCGGATTAATTCATAAAATTTTGAACTGTAATTTATGTTAATAATTTTAATTTTTAAATTTAAGTGATATAAAAAAAAGTTAAAAATAAATGAGTTTTAACAATTAATCCATTTTAATTTTTTCCAAAATTAAATGCAGTACGATAATTCTAGTTTCGATACTTTAAATTGTAAAAAAAATAATCTCAACGTGTTAAAACAATAAAATTTGATTCATCACCAGATTTTTTTATTTATAAGCACCGATTTAGGGTAAATTTTAAATTTGGATTTTCAAAATTATATTTATTCATTTATAACTCATTTTTACAATTTTAAAAATTACAAGTTTTTTTTGTCTTTTTTATAAATCGATATCTCAATTTGTTAATATTGATTTTAGAAGCTGTAAACCAGTCAAAATGATCACAAATTATTTTATTAATTTCTATTATATACTTAGAGTATTATATTTTAACACATAATATTTATATAAAAAACTTGAGTATTTAAAATTAGGCTATAAAAATTTCAATTAAAATAATTAGAAATATGACGAAAAAATCGAAATACATAAAGATAATATAATATAAATAAATTCTCACTATAAAAATTTCCAAAAGCTCATGAGAAATGTAAATCGATATTCATACATATTCATTTTTTGATGGAAGGTATTTTCAAGCATTTGGTTGGACCATAAGAGAATAAAACAGATATAAAAACTATTAAAAAAAAATTTCAGCTTTTTTTTAATTATAAGCTAAAAATATATTTGAGAATTAAATTGATGAGAAATAAAGTTATTTAAAAAATTTATTAAAAAATTTAAATATTATTAAGTACAGTTTGATATAAATTTCGTTTTTTTCTACAAAAAAATCATTTAAAAATGGCTAATTATGAAGAATATAAAATATCAAAATTTAATAAAGAAACATTATAAATTTACGTAATTATTTTCATATGATATTTTGATTTTTTTAAAGGTAATTTATTTATGCATTTAAATACTAGATGAAACTGTTGTAAAAATAAAGTAAAAGTAATAAAAATAATTAATAATTAATAAATTTCATCCCACTCCAATCTGTCGCTCTAGCGGCACGTTACCCACAGGATATTAGTTCAAGAATATGATACCTTTAAAAAATTGAAAAAAAATGCTGTTAATAAAGATTTTTTTTGAAGAATTAGTTTATAAAATCTAATTTTTTTCATAATTAGTATATTTATAAAAAATATAATGAGAAAATGGTGTTTAGGCTTTTATAAAAAATTATTGAAATATCCAACTTAAACTAAAATTTGATATTAATTGTAACAGGGTGATAAATTATAGCAACTATTTTAATTATCAATAGGATTTTCACAACAATATAACTCATTTTTACTGAAGCAACCATCGTTTTAAGTAAAAAAATATATTTTTTGAGTTTTTTTTTAAAAAAAACAGGCAATAATTTCTGATTATTAGAGCTTTAATGGGGAGCGATTATTAGCTGGAATAGCTTTTAAAAAGCCTCATAAGAATATCAGTGAATAGAAAATCAATCGCTTTCTAATAATTTTAATTACAGCTTTTTCTTTTTCTTTTAAAATTTTATGCAGACTTTTATTTTTAAATTATAGCTTTTTTGAATATTTTCCGTTGGTATGTTTGAAATCCTCAATTGATGCGATAATATAAAATTTTTGAGACTATCCTTGATAAGTTTCGATTTACGATTAAAGCTTAAATAATTCTATACGATAAAGATTAATATTATTGGATACTCTGGAATTAGGATCTTGAAAGACATTCTATATTGCAAATTTATTTGATTCAGAAAGTTTACCCATTTATATTGGTAAGTTTAAAATCGAATTTTACTAAATCTAATGTGTTAAAAAGTAAAAAAAATAAATTTATAGGAAATAAACTCCCATTTATCCCTCTTTGATTCAAATGGAAAGATTCACACTTTTAATTCGCTTATCTTATAAAATTTACAAATTAAATCGTTTTAATTTTAGAAAATAGGCATAAATATATATGGAAATAATAATTTTTAATTAAAAACAAATTAATTACATAATATTTCCTGTTTATTATTAATAAAATGTATTTTGATTGGCAGTATTTTTTTTACTAAAAAAAATAAATAATTATTCATAAAAAAAGAGGTAATAAAATTTGCTGATATTACTTAAATTTGATTACTTTTACGTAATAATATCAGAATATTAAAGCCGAATTCTTTTTTTTTATGAATTGATTTTATGTTACGATATAAAGTTTCCTTTATAAAAGAAAAAGAAAAATATAGATATAATAAGTCAATAGAATATCCAAAATCAAATTTTCATAAGATTTAAATTATTTTTGAGCTTAATTGGATTTATCATTGTATTATGTGATTTAAAAACACCTTAATGATCTAAAAGAGCTAAATATTAGATTATTTAAACTGCTATACATATATATAGGGTCTTTTAGTACGATGAATTATAAATTATAAAAATAAATTGATAATATTTATTAGAACAAATAAAATGCGGATAAAAACATTAATTTTTTAAAATTTATATATTGTTGGAAGCGGATTCTCTATAACAGTTAGACTGGTACAAATCCTGGCTTCTAAACTGTTTCTGTACAGATAAAGGCGAGGCAACGTCTATAGCTCTATCACCAGTGCACTCTTAGCCCTCATCCAGAAGCGACCTTAGGGCAGGTATTTCTCCCTTACTCATCATATCCACACTTCAAACGTTGCTCCCTGTACTGACAGCACTGAGTGTTTGTACAGCCCCCACGGTAGGAATAATAGGCGAGAACCTTACCAGGGGGCTGAGACCGGAACTTAACGAAAGTGCCAGCAAAGAAGATAAAAGATCTTCCATAACTGGTTACCCCACCAAGTTAAACAATGGGTCTAAGTCTTCGCTCAACTCAAGGGCTTCAATAGAGATTGAAGCCGAGGCTTCACTATCTCCATCTTCCGCTACCTCTCGACAAGCGTCCATCTTCGGGGAAAAATCATAAGGATAAGAACCGGATTCGATCAAATCATGGTTGCACTTAACCATGCCCATAGCACTATATAAGCTAATGCTTTCACTAATCGAAATACCAACTAAGTATAAAATGGAATTACGAGTAATGATTCCATCCCACGAAGGAAGTAAAATATAAACTAAACACAACTAAACCAAACACTGGTAAAACAAAAACGGATAATATAAAAATAATCTTATTCAAAACTAAACGACAAACTAACACTATACTACTAAAGATAAAGAGAATATGATCAGTCCTCAAGCTTGCTAAGACTTTCAGATTACAAAGAGAGCGTAGCTCTACTTAAAATGAAAATGCGCGTTCTACCATTTTAATATAAAGGGGATTCTTAATGAAGAATTTTTTTGTTTCTAACTTTTACCGGATAATTTTTGATTAAAATTATACAATGAATTTTTTATATTAAAAAAGTTGTTTCTATTGAACAGAATAAGAAATAATTTTCATTTTCATTATATATTAATTAATAATCTTAATGCATTTTAGAGCAAAATAATTTACTATTGTCGAAAATTTTCTCCTTTATTGGATAAAAAATGATTTTTATGAATTTTCACTGGAACAAGTTATAATAAAAAATTCCATCTTCCTTACTAGTCTGCCATACATATAATTTGGAGAAAAATTGAAAAAAATTAAATATTAGCATGCTAACTCAAATCCATTAAAAAAAATTTAGAATTTTTTTTTTTCGAAAATCAAAGATTATTCCATGCCATAAAAAAAGGGAAATATTTCATCTCTGTGAGCTCAAAATAAAAATGAAAATTATTAGAAATATTATCATAATCTAGGGCAAAAAAAACCTTCAAAATAACCCACTGTAATCTTCCAATTTTTTTTTTGATAAATACTATTTATCTAATCATTTTTATCATATTTTTTGGTAATTGAAAAATCAGGAAAATACATAAATATTTTTTTAAATTTTTTTAATATTAAATACTATTTATCCTTGTTTAATTATTAGAAACCATAGAAAGTTAAATTCTATTTTCTCAAATTTAAACCATAAAAAAGAAAAATATGAAAGTATGTATATTTATAAAACTACCTATTTTTCTTTGTATTTTTCTCCCCAATCTATTGTTAACTTAATTGAAAAAATATAATATATCATATGAAGTCCGGAAATAATTTTAGAGCTACTTTATTCTGTAATAATTTTTGTATTGAAGTTTTAAAAATATTCATTTTGGGATAATTGTATTATCGCTAAAAAAACACTGTTAACCCACCAAAAAAAGAATAAATTATTAATATATATGTAGCTGAAATAAGTAGATTGTGATGATTATTAAAAAAAAAATTAGAAAAAAATTTAGATATGTTAAAAAATTTAAAATGGTGATATTTATATTTTAAATATATTATAATTAGGTTAAATTAATACATTATATAACAAAAATAATTGCAATTTTTTTATTGTTATGAGAAAAATTCTTGCGATTTATTATTATTTTATAAATTATAGTGAAATTATAACTTAGAAAATTGATTTTAATAGATAAGAAAAATATGAAGTCAGAGTTTAGATAAAGCGCTTTATTTTTAAGTTTTTTGAGTTTTTAAAAATTACTAATTTTATTAATGTTTTATCGGAATTGGCTCTATTATATTTTATTTACGGAATGTTAATAATATTACATAAATATGGCCATTTTTCTCAAGTATAAATTTATTAGCATTTAAAAACTTTTTTCAAAGTAGTTTGAAATTTATTGTTGTTATTAAGTACAAATTATTACGAAACATATCAAAAAAGAAAAAAGTTCATAGAAATATTAATACGTATATATATTTTTTTGAAAAAATACTATGAATTTAATTATACTTTAAATAATCATATCTCTTTCTTGTCTTTTTTTTTTATAAAAAATAACTAATTAAATTTCTGCTAAAGTTTTCTTTGATAAGTTGGGGTTTTAATAAAAACTTATGGGCCTAATGATAAAAATCTTATGGTTAAAAAATTTATGCTTTATAAAAAAAAAATTTTCTTTTATTATTTATCACCGTTTATATAAGTTAAAAATTTGGATTTATGAATCAGTTAAGAGTGATATTTATATATCACTGAGATCAGTATAATTATTTTTAATATAACCAAAACAAAAAAGGAGAAAAATGTAGTTAGAAAAAAAATTAATATTAGAATTTCATTACAATCCGCATAATACTAAATATAAAAAGAGGGTATATAAAAAAATACCCGCTAGTTTTTTCCGAGAAATAAATTCTTTATTTTTAAAAACAAATCTCTTATTATCATTTTGTACATACTTATTTCAAAGAAAAATTCAAAAAATAAATTTTTTTGTGTATTTAGGATTATAAAATATTATTTGCGAATAAAAATTTAAAAATGAATTCAGATTTCCTATAAAATTAGTTTTTTTCCATAATCTAATACACAGTTTTTTAAAATACATATATAAAAAAATGATTATTTTTGGAAATTAAATGTTTTTATGTGCATATATTGATTTATTTCATCAAAATAGTTAATTTTAATTATAAAGAAAATAAATCGAATTCTCCATTAGATGATAAATGAAACCATGTATGATATCCCCAAAATGACTAATAAATTAAAATATTTCGTGATAAGTTGGATGCATTTTTCAAGTTTAGTGGAAATCAAAACTAAGTAGAATATTTTTTTTCGGAAAGCCTCAAAATATACTAATTTTAATTTTAATTTACATATTCACCAAAAAATATCTTGAAAGATTACAATTTACTAAGAAAAATTATCATTTAAATGGAGTTAATTTCAATTTATCTATAAAAATATCCAAAAAGATATTAATGGTTATAATATGTTTTATGAGATAAATATCGGAAAAATAAACTGAATTATAATACGGCTTGAAAAAAATTAGGCTTCAAGAGTTATATTATTACATGAATTAAATATAAATATATATATATATATGTGTGTAAAATTAAGTCCACTGTGTCCAAGCTAAAAAATAATTAGGATCAACAAAAAAGGCAAATATTTAAGAATGTCATCATAATATTTTTTTTTACACGGAGAAAGTTATTTTTTCAAAAAAAGATTATGAAGCTATAGAATGATATATATTATTCTAATATAAATCATTTTACTTTTTTTTTTTCTTATCTTTAGCTTTGTAAGAATAATATTTCAAATAGAACCAATTTGGAGCATATATATAAGTTCTGGAATGCATTAAAATCTCAAATAAAAAAAATAGCTTTATTCATATCATAAAGTAATATAAAAATATGCGCTAAAAAACACACACTTGACATCATTTTATAACATATTTTGGATCGATTTTTTTAATATATAATTTTTAGCCTATTTTATTAATAATTTTAGTCTAAGTAATGAAGACTATATATTATTGTATGAATATGTAAAATACAACTATTTGTTACCATTTTTATTAATATTCGAATATTCAAACTTTAAACCGTATATAGATAAAATTGCTTATTTATTAAATTTTAATTTAATAAGTTTAAAAAATTTAAACCGAAACAAAATTTTATCTGTATAATATCTAAGGTACTTGATATTCTTAATCTTTACCATTTTTGTGTTATTATCTGGGAAGTGGTGGGCGGAACATAATTTTTTTTTACATACTCATACAATAATATATAGTCTTTATTACTTCGACTAAAATATTTATTGTATTTCATTTATGTAAAATATAATTATGTAGCTTCAGAAACCTTCATTTCCTAATACCAATCTTATTAAATTATTATGAGAGCTTCTCGAAAGTTGGTAGTAGGTATCAAATATTCCTCTTGTTGACCAAAAACCTTGGGCAATCACGTCTTCTTATGTGGCACCTGTGGTAGTTGCAATAGTGGATACTAATGCTCTTGATTTATGCTTTTTTCTCCCCACTTTCAATTGAGATCAGCCCCATTAGTGCATTGATACGTTTGCTGATTCTTTGTGACCCAACATTGTTAGAATGGTTTTTTAAATTGCGAACCAAGAATCCAATTATCAAATTGTCATTTATTGTATGCCTAGCTTCACAGAAGGATTTCGCTATTAGGTTTCTATAAGCTTTATATGCTCTGACTGGGAACAAGTATTCCACCGAGTGCTTGTGTACATAGCATGATTTTTCCACTCTGGATCCCGATATTTTTTCTTTCGGGCTAATCACCACAAGACGTATGAATTATTCATTAATGACCGTTTTCCTGCCATACATCCTCTCGATTTCGCTTGGTCTCATGAACTCACACATCGCCATTAAACAGCACAATTTTTGGGCAAGCTTTTCTGGTAATAATGATTCGTTTTTTACCCCATCTTTTAAGACACTCTTTTACCGGGATTATATCTTAATTCGGATGATCAAAATATTTTATTTCCAATCTTTTTAGTCCTTCAAAATATTGTTTAAAAACAATATCGTTGGTGATATAGGTTGCATAGACAATTAAATTGATTATGGACGACCTATAACCTAATATCGTGGCATTTGAACATTTATAATTAATTTTATCCCGCTATACAAAGTTTAAAACCTCGAAAAAAATTATAATATAGCTATTTATGCTCAATTCGTTGCGCCAATATTCAAATTTGGCCTGTACATAGCTTTAGCTTTTCATTTTTCTTATGCTATATGGGTTTTCTAGCATCATTGTCACAGCCGAATCGTCTAATCCTAGTTCATGGAGCCCGATCCGTTTATTTTCCAGGCCGTTAGTGACCAATACTTGTTCTTGGATATCACCTATTTTCTTCTTGCCGAGTCTGGGACAATATCTGATGCTGGTATCAGGATTGGCTTGGCTACCGACATCTGAATTAGGTCTGGGTAACATGTTTCAGAATTCCACTAGGGTGCAATTAGGGTCACTGTAGACCTCATCCTGCGGAATTTTTGAACTATCTGTTGTATTAGGTTCCACGCAGGACAAAAATATGGGCTCTTCCGTCGGATCCATTAGTGACTGAATGCATTCGTTGCCGCTGCTTTTTCTGATGGTTTCCAGCTTACGTAATGTTCAAGCTTACTGTTTGTCGCTGCTGCAAACATGTCTACTTCGTGTGGATCAAATCGACGGTTGATTTTCCATAACATCGCTTCAGACAGAGACCATTATTTCTGGGACGTCAGTCGTGATGGGGAATTGGCTGGGTTCAGAATTGAAGGAATATAACCCAGTTATGGTCTGGTACAGGTTCAAATACAGTTTTCTCATAGCTGTTCCGATACTTCCAGTAGGGCTGTCGATATTTTACACCCTGTTTTCCCACGTAAAAAATGTTTGCATTGTTGTTTGCATACACGATAACGCTCCTTCCATGGATTTGTACAATCTGTAAGGCATAACTTATTTCCAGCAATTCCTTGATATTAATTTCTAGCTTCATTTGGGATTAAGTCCAAATCATTGAGTATTGTTGTTCCCCTATAACTATTCCCCAATGGTGGTCGCTGGAGTCCGTAAAAACTTATATCTCTGGATTCTCTGGGAGAAAGCAGCGACCATTACAGGCTTGGAGATGGTTGCGCCACCACTATAGATTTTCCTCGGCTACACTGGTAATTACTATTACTTTTTTCCGGTCCTTCGTGTTAGCCAGACTCAAGTTTTTTAGCTCTATAAACCTTCTGGTAATAATTCCCACCGGAAGAAGGGTTATTGACATCGCCTGAGCCTTCCCGATAAAATATTTCAGGTTGAGAATCAAAGATTTCCCCTTGGCTATAATGCGCCCCGCTTCGTTTCTGAGGTCCCTGAACTTGTTCTTTGGAATCTCTAAACTCATTAACCGTGAGTTTATTTTCATACCCAGGTGTTTAATTGTTTTTGTGGGTTCCAATACCGACTTCTGCGGTTGAATCAGGAACCCTAGCTTCTTCAGCTGCTTTAAAATAAGTCTGGTGTTTTTTTCCGACTCCTTCTTCGTGGATCCCAAGATTAAAAAATTAGTCTAAGTAAGCACTTATACGGGTCTCCTGTTGTCTTTCCCATCTTAAAACTGGGCGTATTACCTTTGTGAACACTAGTGGACTTAGAGAGAGATCAAAAGTAAGTACCCTGAACTGGTATAATGGTTAAGTAAATTGAAATTGATTAGTTTCCGCGAATATTTTGCTATACTTATATGGAATAAGCATCTGCCAGGTCGATACTGGTCATCCAGTCCTTCCCGCCGACCATTTTCCAGACAGTTTCAAGCTCTCTATTTTGTAGTTTACCCGAGGCAGGTACTGATTCAGGGGTATTAGATTTAATACTGGGCGGAGTTCCTTGGACTTCTTTGGAATTGTGGAAATCTGGGAGAAAAATCCAGGTGATTTGGAAGAAACTTCCTCTATGGCTCGTTTTGACAGAAGTGTCATTATCTCCCTTTCTATTGCGTCCGATTTTGTAACCCATCGGGGTCTCGATTTTGACTCTTTTCTGGTCGTGGTCAGTGTCTGGCTCTGTAGAGGGATTCGAAAAACCTCTTTTATGATTTTCCTGGCCCAGTCGTCTTTTGTGAGTCTCTCCCAGGCCCTCTAGAAGAGACTCAACCTCCCTCCTACTGGTGCCTCTGTCTGCGGCCCTGTTGGCCAAAAGAGCAACCGCGAGTGCTCCCGCTATGCTGGATGTTATTTTCGGCTAGATCTTCTGGCTTGTACTGGTACTTGAGAGCGGTAGTTTGGCTCTCATTTGGCATGCTGTATTGTCGCATTATATGATTATTTCTTCGGTTCTTGTAGCCTGGGTTGCTTGAAAAATTATTGCTAACCACTGTCTTTTGTATTGCTTGTGCCGATTAGAAATGTTCGGCAAATTTTTTTGGTTTAAAAAGTGGGCTGGCGGTGGACTGAAGAATCTTAGGGGCTTTTCCTGGATTTTTTCTAGTCTTATAAGCGTCATAAATATGCATTTGAGTGACTTATGTGACAAAATATGAGAGCAGAACACGCATAAGGTTTGCAAATTCGATTGCAGCCTCCGTACTATTTTGAATGCTGGTCTTGTAGAGTACTGTGCACGAAGTAGTCGATTAGCCTTGTGAGTCCAGAAGCCCTTTATTGAATTTCATACAATCTGGCGTCATCATTTTTTGCTTCTGTAGACAGTCCAATGTCATTGAGGATGGGTGGTTCATAACCATTCCTTCGTTTCTTGGACAGGAGGCCAAAAACTTACGGCGCTCCAAGTCGGTTATAGGTGAATTGAAGAAGTCTTTTGAAATGAATAGCAACGCTGGAAAGCTTTGGGTAGAGCCCGAGATTCTTAGCTGGAGCTCTATCAACAACGTATTTATCGATATGATTGTCATCAATGACAATATCAGTTGCTTGAAGCTGATATTCCATCTGAGAAAAGCGTAAAAGGATTTCTTGGGCCTATGCAAGTGGAGTATTAGTGTTGTTTATAATATTTACATCTTGAAACATATTATATTTATTACTTTCTTTTTAGAATAATAATAGCTAGGTAGAGTACCTTGAGAAATAAAAAATGGTAAAAATTAAGAATAG
>LSSL01000872.1:0-20289 GCA_001953115.1 Smittium mucronatum
CGAGGTATGGAGCTGCTAGAGTGGCAGAGGGGAGTAGGATGAAAATTTTTTTTGTAAAATTTTCACTTTTTTTAATTTTTTTAAATTAGTTTTTATAACTTTTTATTAACTTTAAAATAAATTTCCCTTATAAAAATCTTTGGGATGGGAGTGTTTTGAAAAAGCCTTGATTAAGCTACAAGCTGACACTGCTGATAATAAATTTGTACTAGACAGAAATTTTTCTGTTTGAAATCCGGGTGCTCAGAACACTTGAGTCCAGAGTTTAAGTTATTCACATTCACTTTTGAACCAATTTTCACTGTATATGGAGCTTCTAGAGTGGCATATTATAGTTAGATGAATTTTTTACATTTTTTTTAAACGTTTTTTTATAAAACTTTATCAAAATAAACAAATATACGTAAACAAACTGTAGTTAGAGATGAGGAGAAATAAAATAACTAAATACGTCTTTTTTTATCTAGTGATATTTATGCTTATGCATTCCAATAAATTTTTTTAATGGATATAGAAAATTTTAGCAGTGATACTAGTCAGTGATAAAATGGTCGTAAATATCAACAGTATAGATGGTAGTATTAGTAGTATTTTTGAATATTGGCAGTTCTTAGTGATCAATTAGGTTTTTTGTAGGTTTATTACTAGTATAAATATAAAAAATATTATTATTTAATTATGATGTACCGGTTGAAGTTGGTGATATCGATTTTCTATCCATATAGTAGTAGTAGTAGTAGTAGTAGTAGTAGTAGTAGTAGTAGTATTATTATTAATTTTTTTTGTTTTTATCATCTTTGAAGTTTCCAAAAATGAAATTTGAGAAATTTCATCTTTTTTAAAACCTGTTTTTTGGATTCAATATTTTAGTTTATAGACATATAAGATAATTTTATACTGTATCTTTCCACATTTTATCTCCGCATTTTGAAAAATCAGAAATTTCAAAGTTTATTTCTTATTAATTTATTTCTGCTTTTTGTTTCAATTCCATGTTTGGATCAGTATGTTTATCTAAATTAACCTTAAAAATGCAAAATTTCTCCATAAAAAAATACTTTGGCAAATATAATTTACTTTTTATCATTATCTAGCTATTTTATTATTTATAAAACCATAATTATTTATAAAGTGAAAAAAAATATGGGTTGATAATTTTAATCAGTCAATCACCATTTTAATCAAATAAAATGGCCACTTTTTGGGCAATAGACTCTATTTTTCTAGACCAAAACTATTAATATAGGTTTCTGTGAGATAATATGGTATAAAATATCACCTTTGCTGATAAATATTACTGCGCAAATAGTGGACCTTTTTGGTCAGGATTTGCCTTTTTCCTGAACGTAGATATAGAATTTGATTTTAAACTTTTAATGTTGGTAAAAAATAGAAGCCTCTTAGCCCAATTTTATCTTGCAAAAAGTTGTTTTTTCTGTATAAAAATTGTTTTTTTCTGACTAAAACTATAGATCTGTAATATATCTCCTATTATTGGTCAAAATTTGTATTTTTATGATCAAATACCACTGAAAAAAACTAATGTTTTTTTCGGAAAGAAGTTTATTTTTCATTTATCTCTTTAATCGGTATCAAATTACATTTCATTTCAAAACCTATTATTAAATTATTTATAATATAAATAACTTTTCGTTTTTTTAATTTTAAATAAAAAGATTTTGAACCGATTTTTTGCTCTATGTACGTTTGTAGCCTTCTTTTTAAGAGCAATCTTTTTATGGGGCCAATTAAGGGATTAAAAATCAATTAATTATATGCAACATACCTTTTTATTCAATTACCTTTTTTTTATATAGGAAATTTATTTATGATATTTTAAAGCTATTAAAAACTGTAAAAATAACTAAAAAATAATAAAATATATATTTGATACCGCTCCCACTCCCACTCCCATCTTTTGCTTTAGTGGCTCCGTACCTTTATTCAATTACTATATAGAAATATATACTCTCTATTTGAAAAAGTCGATTGTTTTTGTATATGAATATCATAGATTAAAGCACTGATGTTATTTATTTTAATCTTAGATTATTTCAAATTAAATCTGATTTTTATTTGATTTTTCTTTTGATTTTATGAATATTAAGTAATATCCGACAAAAAAATAATGAAATAGATACTTTTTTCCAAAATATTCTTTCAATTTTATTAATTTCTCCTTAAAAAATTAAAAATGAATTTTTTGAAAAAACAAGTCTAAATATCTTCTCCGGATTATAAATTTTCACATTTTTTTGTTTTGATTTTTTCAAAAATTAATAATTTTTTTGTACTAAAGAAATTTTAAATAATAAAAAAAACATAATTCATGATAATTTAATCTCTTTATTTTTTATTTATTTTTTTATTTACACCTAAAATTTTAATTTTGATTTCAGCAAAAAAAATTTAAGGATTATTTATTAATAAAATTATATTTAAACTTTTTAAATGTACACATAAATTTATTTTTGGTGATTTAATACTGTAATCTCACTTTATTATTTAAAAAAATTCAACTAAAATAAAATTTAATCTATAATGAAATAATTAGTGATTCAATATTTTCTGATTATTGGCTATATTTTTTCAAAAATCTATTTCTAAAAAAATAAGTATTTCTAAATATTAAAATATATTCTTTATTATCGCTTTAGAAAACAAAAAATAATGGAAAAAAATTCATAATATCAAGAAGTGCAGATTTATAATTTTTCAAAATAAAAAGGAGATATTTTATATTTTAAAGGTATAGTAATCAAAATCAAAATCCTTATTTTAATCTTGTTAGTATTTTCAAGTTTCCTATTTAAATATCTATATTCAACAAATTTAAAAACCGGTTGTTAAATTCGAAACTATTTAAATTTAAAAAAACAAATTTAACAAAAAATTGAACCTTTTTGACATACCTAAGTTCGTAAGTAATAAAATATTATAGATATTTTTTTTGATCGTAAAAATATAGGCACTTTCATTTATTTTGATTGGATTCGTGTAAAAATGTATGTAAAATTTTAAGAAATAAATATTTTCGGCTTAACTTCATATTAATATATATATTTGATCTAATTATTAAATCTCTTTGGAAAATTTTATTAAATTCGGAATTATTTAAATTATAATAAATATATCAAATATATAGCTAATTTCAATGTGAAACTCGCTAAATTTGGCTAAAAAGGTATTAATAGATAAATTAATAAATAAAATAGAAAATAGAAAACATTACCGGCTCTCTCAATAATAACAAAAAAACAGAATAAAACTTTTTTATTTTGGTTTAGTTATATCAAATAATTTATTATTTTATTAGCTGAATTATAAAATACTATAATATAAGTTTAGCCTAATTTAGCTAAATTAATTTTCAATTGAGTTTTTATTAATTGAAATTATTTATTAAGTATAGAATCTATTGAAATTAAAATTTCTGTAAATTTTTTTGATCATCATCTAAATTCAGTTTTAAAAGTAATTATGTTAAATTTTAACTTTTTAAGATAGAAAAATTTACATAAATTTTCCTGATTATAAATATTTAAATAACGTGATATTTTAATAAATTTTAGATATATTGATGCTGGTTCCAGAAAGATAAATACACAAATTATTTATTAATTTTCATAAATCTACAAAAAAACTGCTAACTTATTCTATAAGTATTGTTTAAATTACATATGATAATTCTGTATTTTTTTGACATAAATTTACGTATTTTTAGTAAATATTATGCAAAAATAATATAAATATGAATTTTTTTAAATTAAATAAAAAAGAAAAATTAAGCTAAAATAAAATATTTTTAATTTAAATGCAGACTAATATAAGGTGAATTTTTTATACCTATTATTTATTTCGACCTCCGAGTAGTAGAAATTAGAATTTTCCAGAATTTAGATAAAATAAAGATTGAAATAATAATTATCAGTATTAATATTTAAATATTTTAAATAAAAAATTAATATGATATCTGCTGATTTTAATTGTAAATAGCTAGAAATTTTATCCAAAAATATCGAAAACTGAATTATCTTAAAATCTTTAAATCAATAAAAAAACGTATTAGATGACCATTTTTATCTGTTCGAAATTTCTAATTTTCAAAGAAAAATATTATTTAACTTATTATTTTTAAACATATTTGTTTTTTTTTCCTTTTAAATATTCGAAATCTCGATAATAAATTATTTTTAGCACAGAAAATACACAGATAAATTTTAAAGGATTTAAAATTGAGAAAATCTACGATAAATATACAAAGTAAGCATGTTGATATATATACATCAAATCAATGTTGGAGGGCATTTTTTTAAGGAATAAAATGAAAACCTACTATAAATTTTTTAATTAGAATGAATTTCGTAATAAATCAAAGGCATAAAAAATTTCAATTGAATAATAATTAATGTAAAATATAGGTTTATCCATTAAAATATTAAAAAAAAGATACTTTTATTTGATTTTTATAATTAGAGAAATAACGTCTCCAATACTGGATAGAAGTTAGTGATATATTAAAGGCTAAATATACCCTAAAAAACTTAGCTCGAATAATTTTTTTTATCTCTATATTTCTATTTATACAAAAAATATTTATACTACCGGTAAAAATAATTATTTTTTGTATTTAAAAAAAAATTATCTGGAAAAAATTACCAATTAAGCTTGGATTTTTTATTTATTTAATCATTAATTTAATCTTATACCGGAAAAATATTAAATTTCTAGAAATTGGAAGATGTGATTTAAAATAAAAGTTAATAAAATGGGCTTTTTTCTTCTTCAATCCTTCAAATTTTAATAATTTTTTTTTCACTAAAATAAGTTTTAACTAAACATATATATATAAAGATGGCTAATCAGAAATCAGTATTAAAAATTTTTATAGAGAATAATTCTTAATAAATCAATAGGTATTGAAATATCCTATAGATTGTAAAAAATAAGCGCAAATATTTGCCGATATGGCTTTTAAAATGCAGTGAATTCAAGATTTTATAAAATAATGGTTTGAATTTAGAAGAAATCGAATAAAAATATTCTATTTTACGTTCTGTTTTTAAATATATATATATATATATATATATATAAAGAAAATTAGTTAGCCTAAGCCAATTTTCCGAGAAATATGATATACTGATAATTCATTATTATATTAAATGTCTTAAAAATTATTTATATTATAAAAATGAATAAACTAGTTTCGAAAAAAAATTCAATATGAATTGAAAGTGGGTATTAATAATTATGTTAAAAGTTTTACCAGAAACCACTTTTAGCTTATACAAATTTTGAAATTTTCTATTAAATGTTTATTATGTTTAGAAATATATTAGATACATAATTTAAATATAATTTTATTTTTATGATTATTATTTTTTATTTTATTCTATTTTATCATATTCTGCGAAAAATATTACTATACTCGAATTTATCTGCAAAAAATATATTTATAAGCAGAGGTTACCAAAAAAAAAAATATAAATTATTTAGTTTTATTTACGAATTGTTTTTGTGAATTAAAAGATTAAATAAATTTGGAAGGTTTTTTATAAACAAATTTTTATATCATGAATATAAAAATTTGTTAATAATAGAGGTGAAAGTTAAAAATTCAATTCAGTATTATTATTGTTATTGTGAGATGAAGTATATGTGATTTTTTAGAAGTGTAAAGAAAAAAAACAGAAATTAATATAAAAGATAATTAGCATCACTCTCAGTTATTTTTTGATTATTAAACAGTTTATAAGTAAATAAAGTTTTAATTTTTATATTTTAGCTGTTATATTTGCTATATTTGCTACATTTTGGTAATATTAAAGAAAAATTCTAATGACAATTACTGTTTTAGATCTATATGCCAAATAATTTCCAATAAAAGAATGTTTTTCTGTATGGATAAAAATAATTTCAAAAAAAACCATTAGATTTTTATCCATATTACAAGTATTCATCACGCGTATAAAAAAAATCAAAAATCAAACTTTAAATCTTGAATATTTTTTTTATATTTTTAAATTTTCAAAAAAAGTTATTCTGACACACTATTTAAAATTTTCTTTTAGATATAAATTTAGAAACTCATCATATACCCAAAAACTTTTTGTAAACTTATAAATACCATTCTATTTATATAAATTGAATTTTTTTAAACATATCTTAATTTTTAAGAAGATATTTTATATGAAAAAAATAATCATTAGGTTTAATCAACACAAATTTTAGAATAAAATAAATATTTTACTATCTATAGATTTTTTAAACATTGAAAATATTAAGTTTTTGATTTAATGTGTGTATTTTGAGGTGAATTTCCTTTTTTAGTATCAAAATTACATGGAAATTTATACTGAAAGGTCAAAAAAGATAATAATAAAAATCAATATCATTAAAAATAAGATTAATTACTCAAAAGAAATAATTTTATTTTATACAGGTTATTTTATTTTTAAGTAATCTCAGGTTATTATTTTTCATTTGAAAGATCACCTTTTTCGGAGGATGGAGAAAAATGAAAAAAAAGGGGAGAGGGCTCGGGTTTATATGATGTGTGATCTGATATTATTTATTTTTTAACTATTTTTCTTGCAGAAAAAGACATTGAATTTTAGTCAGAATTTACGAGAAAAATATTAATAAAAAAAAGGGTTTAAAATAGTTTCATTATTAAAAACAAGAAATTTATTTTATGTGAATTTAAAAAATTAATTATTATTTTTTCTATGTCAAAAAAAGTTGATTAGAGTAATTAAATTTTGAATACATACTAAAATATCTTCATTTTTATGCAAAAGTGACATAAAAGTTAGCTAACTATCACAATGTTTATTTTTTTGAAAAAAGAATTCATATCAATAAAAAAATTTGAAAGTGAATTCGTTATTTTTTCGAAATTTTTTGATTATTATATTTAGTTGTAAATGTTAATATATATATTTTTTACATGTTAATGGTGGAACCGATATTATTTTTTGAATTTCAGATTTTACAATGAAACTTTTCAGGCTTAAACTTTTTGGATAGTAATTATTAAAAGAGTAAATGAATATTTAGAAGAGGTGATTATAAGGCTCATTTATATTATTTAATAAGATTTTATTGCATATTTTTATCGTTTGAATAAATTCTGCTATTCCAGAAAACTTTTTTATTCAATAAAAAATAAGATACTTAGCTATATAAGTTTTTATATTAAAGATTTTCATTTGAATTAAAAATCAGAAAATCAATGAGTAGAACAATAGTAAAATAAATTCATGTTATGAAAAATGTTATTAAACTAAATTATAATGAGCCTTTCTGTATTTTTTAACGGCTAACTTTATATTAATACCCAAATTTATACCCTTTTTATGATAAACTATTAGATGAAGCTTAATTAGAATGGATGACTAAGATTTTGCAGTATTATAAATTTATAAATTTATGGATTTATAATTCACTAATTTTTTGGGCAATAAAAAAAGTTTTCTGGACCCAAAGCCGATACGGTATGGAGCTCCTAGTGTGCCTGGATGGGATCGAGTAATAAATTTTGTCATATAAATTTTTTATAGTATTTTTATTAATAAAATCCAGTAAAAAAATAAAATAAAAAATTTTTTTCAGAAAAATATAAGAGATATAACTATATGATAAAGAACTTTTTTCGCGTGAAAACGCAAAAAAAATAGTGTAAAATGGGGTAGCTGTGCTTTATTTTTTTGAAGAAAAAGTTTCTACAAATAATCTTGGACCTTAAAATTAAAATTTTTTTCTAACTTAACTTAACGGGTTATAAAATTTTTAAATTTAGCTAAAAAAATAAGTAGTTATATTTTTACAAGCGCATAAAATATATCTTAAGCCGAATAAAAAAATAACAGAATTTTATTGGAATGCAAGGTTTAGAAAATTATTAATACACAAGTTTACATATCAATGAAAAGTTTTAAAAAACTCTATATTTTTTTAAGATATTTTTTATAATATAGAATATAAAAAAATCATTTTTCCATTTTTTATTTGAATTTTTTTTTTTCAATATGTGAAAACATTTAAAATATCAGTGTTAGAAAGAAAAAAAGATTGGCTTTAGGATTTTAAATTTTTATAGAATTCAATAAAATTTAGATGTTTTTTGGATATTTTATATATTTTTTTGCATTCATTAACTATATATTTCATGATTTAATGTCATCATAATAATAAATTATAAAAAATTCATAATATTAAGCTGGCAAAATTAATTTTCATCCGATATAACAAGACTTTGATTAATACCCATTATAAATTGTAAATGGTATATATACATATTAATTCATTTTCTTGGGCATATATTCCTAAAAAAGATTCTAGATTCGTTCTATTGGTTATATATATTTTCAATTTACCAAAAAAGTATATGTTCAATTTTTTCGATCTTTTAAGGAAATAATTCTAATTTATGTAATCTATTTGGAAAGCGAAATAAAATTTTAATGAATCATGATCATTATTTTTCATTAATTCATTATTAATTTATTGAAAATACCTCTTAAAAAATTATTTTAATAAAATATACTGACATTTCTAATATTTAATACTACCAACCATTTTATTGTTTGTATTTGGTTTTCTCGCCTAATCTTTTATTTTATAAAAGGGAAAAAATGAGTTTTTATTCTCGAAAAAAAATCTCAGAAAACTATCTCACTCTTTAGATTAAATTTATATATGATGAAAATTTTTTAGTTGAATATAAAATTTTACAATAATTTTTTTAAAAAATAGATATTCTTATTTTCCACTATTTTAGGGGTCTTTTTTTTGAAAAATTGTTTTTTTATTACTGAAATAAATTAATAATAAAAAATTGATTAGAATAATTTACCTATTTTTTTTCATTTTTAAAATTCATAAGATTTTTTGTAAACTTTGAAAGGTTATAAATTTTCAAACAAAAAAGCTATTAAAAATATAAATTTGAATAAAAAAAATTTAATAAATATGTATTTTTAATAAAATACATAAAACAGTTAATATTTTATGGTTTAATCAAACCTAGATAATGTTTTTAAAATGATTTTTATAAGCTTTTTAATCAATTAAGACTTTCAAAAAAAAAAAAAGTAGATACAGAGAAGATTTTCAGAAACAAAATTTTTAAAAAATGGTTTTCTCTGATTTCTTTTTTTGTTATCCCTTAGTTTAATTGAATAAATATTTGTAGAATTTAATCTTTTTAAAACAGTAGTTTTAGTTAATGGACTGGTTGAATAATAATTTTAATTTTATCGTTTTTAATATATGTTTTCCAATATATAAAAATTGCGGTTTAGAACACTTATTTTATTTTTAAAATATAATTTAATTTAGGTTTTTTGTATCTTTATGAGATATATAGCTTGAATATTAAATTTTTTGTGTAAGAAATCTAACCAATTTTACTTATATCGAAATATTAGCCTTATTAATACATTTTATTATTGCTTGATTGAAAAAAATCCCAAACATTGAATTATTTTTTTTTTGAATTTTTTATTATAAAAAATAAATATTAATATAATAAATTAATCATATTATTTCCTAGAGAATATGAATATGTTTTGAGATATTTATTTTCTATTCTTTCGTAATTTTTAAATTTAAAAAAGGATTTCAAATCAATAGATATCAATTCTAATTTGGGAAAATATTTACATAAGCTTCTATGCATTTTTTCAAAATATAATAATATAAATAGCTTTTAAAATACCACAATTAATAATAAATTTTTACTAAGCATGTATATACATATGGTTTTAAATGCCATCAGCCATAAAAATATGATACGTTGGTCCAATCCTATTTTTTCAAATTCACATCTCCCATTTAAAAAACTAGATTAGGGAAATCAGTTATTTTTTAGATAACCAAACCCCCAAAAGGCACGTGATTTTTGGAACTTTTCATAGATATTATTGAATAATGATGGTGTGCTTTTTTTTATATTATATCTAAAAAGATATTTTACATCGTTTAAACAATCTTAAAATATGGAAATTGTAAAATCCTTTTCATAAAAAAAAACCTTCTAAATTTTAATAGACCAGAATAAAATACTAGAATTTTTCGAAAAAATAACGGAGATAACAATAAGGCTTTTATAATTTATTTAAATTCTAGAGAAAAGGTTCAAAAATCCACTAAATTTTCATCAGCCTTGGCCATTATAATCATTTTATTTAGCTTCTTGCCTGAAACCGTAAATTAATAAATGCTATAAACCTATCTAAACTCCAGATGTGAGTTTTATGTGATGGGATTTTATGATATAGGAGTTTGATTCCCCTAAAATCCTTGGCCGAAATAGCAAGAGCTGTGTTATGGGAAATGATCATTGCTATATATTCACCAATAAATTTTTTATTATATCATCCATGCTGATTATTTTTTCAATTTAACACCAGAAGTTATGATTTTTCTTGATTCCGAAAGTTGATTACCCAATATATGGGAAATTATTTAACTTACCAAACGCTTTTTTCTGCAAATCATTATAGACTAATTTGAATTCAGCTCATTTTCGACTTTTTAGTTTTACTTGAATTATAAAATTGTGGTAAATTTTACAACTTTAGATTTCTCACAATTATTATTTGCTACATCTAGTATTTTAATACTTTCCGGGCCTAAATTTATTTCTTGCTCCTATTATCTCAAGTCAACTATTATAATAAGCTTAACTTGATTTACCCAATGGTATACAAATAATATTAGTCTAATGAAAACATTTAGAAAAAAGTAAAAGCCATTTTTTGTACTATTGCCCCTGAAAGGGATAAGCAAATATAAAAAATATTAAGAATGGGAATTTTTACTAAAAAGGAAGTAAGAAATTTCTAATAGTAAAACTTCTGTAGTGCTAAAGAATCTGCCATATTTTCACACATTTTTAGTTGTGCTTGTAGATAGGATGTTTATGAGGTTTTTTATTAAAATTTATATGATCTAAAAAACAATCGCTTAATACGATCAAGGGATGTTATAAACATCTATTCGCTGAGATTTTTGGTTTTATATAATACTTAGCCCAAAGTCTATTTAAATGAGCTAAGTCGTAGCTGAAGGTCAAGGGGGTGTAGATGTTGGCTAATAAATTAATACATAATTCTTTCGGCTACTCATTACACAGTAAGGTTCTGGAAAATTGATCTACGACTCACCGAATCAATTTGCTGTATCTGATATATTATTACTATCCAATAAAATGAGACAATTAATTGTGTTGGTTGGCTCAATGTCTTAAACAAGAGTAATTTGTATCCCAACTTTGCCATATTTTTCCCAAAAAAGGAAAATTTACTACCCTTTAACAATATCTCAAATGGGGTTTTTAACAATTCCATATCAATTTAGTAATATTCAGATAATAAATGCATTTATCCTTCCGTCTAATTAGAGCATATTTACGATTTATTGTTGGTTGATTATTGAGATAAAGAGCTGTCCAATTAAATACAGAAGTCAAATTTGTGTATTCTAGTCCTCTTTCAATGAACCTTAAGTTTCTATTTGGTAAATGTGGTGAAAGTGCTTTTTTATTGGATGGGTAGTAAAATGTGTTTAGCTAATTATTAATCAGGGTATTATTGAATTTTCAACGGAATATCTGGCAGAAAAGCAGCTAAGGCTATTTAGATTTAAATATACCAACTTATTCGATTCCAAGGTTCAAAAAAAGTTTTGGCAAATTACATTTATCAAATTTTCAGTTCTTGAAAGAGAAGTGATTTTTATCAACTTATGTCTACATATTGAGCTTCAATTTATGGATTCAGCTCAAAATTATGGGGGTGGTTCCATCACCCCAGACGCAGGGAATGCTGCTAAACTCAAAAATCTTTTGGACCCACAGCTTCTAGCCGAAAACTCCCCCAAATACAAATCACTGGTTAGTCAGTTTGAGCTATACTCGAACAATTTAGAAACAAAAAAACAAGAGTTATACAAAATCAGTGATAACCATGCTTCTTCGATTGATGGTCAGTATCCTTTTCATGATAAGCAAAATGTAGGCGCTTTAGTTTTGGATTTTTCATTGTTTTTTAGAGTATTACTCCTCCGTCAAAAATCTAAACAACAAGATATCTGAAATATTGGAACTGAAGCCATTAAAAAATGAGTTCCCTGGTAAATAATCGATTTTTTTCTATTTTGAATTTAATTTATTCTTTGAATCTAATGTGATTTCCATTTATGTTTTTAGAAAGCTTATTTCATGAATATTTCTCCGTTCTTGGAAATATCGAGTCCATGAAAAAAACCAAGGTAATCATATCCGGTCCTCCTCACATATATATAACCATATCTTGATTTCCATATCTAACCCCCTTTAACAGGATCTACAAGGCCTGGAATTGCTAAAATCTAGCTTAGATATATCTGAAGACAGCATAAAATTACAAAAATCTCTCAAAAATCAGGGAGAGAAAGCTGAATCCGATTACGACTCTAAGCTAATTAAACTACTCAATTGCAACGATAAAACCCCACTGCCTGGAAATGTTCGTTTTTTTCGAATTTGAATTTTCATGCTTTTTTCTCTTTTCACGCATCTCTTTTCCTCCTTAAGTTTATATCTAAAGATTATTATTCTATTTGGTCTTCAGATAGCGTACGATTGTGAGAAATCAAAGTCCCAATGTATTGAAAAGAAAAAAACTTATACATGTTTATTAGCTGAAATGGCTTCAACCCAAAAAACTGAGATTATGGAACAGGTACTTTGATTTAATTTTCCTAAAATAAAGTTCATATCTTATCCTTGTTTCTATTTTTCATGTAAAGATTTTAGGAAATATGTATCTCCAACTTTCTTATTACCAGAGTGCCTACTTGGCAATGAAAGAACTTGAACCATTGATGAACACTTTAAGTGAAAGCCTAGTATCCCAACATGGAAATTATTCCTCAATAATCAACGAGTGTAAATCTCAACTTATTAAGGACACGGATTCATCATCTGCTCCTCCTATACTACCCCCTAGAAATCACCTCGAAACTCCTTCAAATTCTTATCTCGTGGAAAACGGTATTAAAGCCAACAAAGTTGTCCCTGATCTTAAGGGATATCTATATTTACACGCATCAAATAGTATCCGTTCGACATGGACTCGTAAATGGTTTGAAATCCGTGGCCCGACGCTTGTATCATACACTCTTGCGGATGAATCAGATATCGATGTCATAACTTTAATGTTGTGTAAAGTAAAGGTTGCTCAGAAAAATGATCAAAACAACGGAAACATTTATGGCCGTTTTAACGTATTTGAACTAATATTTCCCCAAAAATCAATCGTTTTGCAGGCCGAGTCTGATTACCAAATGAAATTGTGGATCAAGTGTTTGAGTACAAGTACCGAAAATACTGTATATTCCCATGGAACCCCTAAATCCGGATTATCCAGATTCGAATCTTCCAATTTTTCAGATAATCGATCAGACCATTCAGTGAATAGCGACATCAGTTTTATCAGCTATAAAATGGATGAAGCAATGGTCGAATCACAAAACAGAATACAGGCTCAGATTGAATGCCTTGATCAAATTTATAAGCAGAATGGAAATGATAGATGTGCAGATTGTGGTATCACTAACCCCAATTGGACAGTGATCAATTATGGTGTTTTAGTATGCATAGATTGCAGTGGGATCCATCGTAGTTTCGGAGTTCATGTTAGTAAAGTAAGGTCTTTACACCTAGACAAGTTGGAACCCGAACATTTACATATTTTGCAAAGAACAAGCAACCGCCTTGTTAACAAAATATTGGTTAGCAGCCCTGAAGATAGAGTTCTACATAATTCTACTCCTGATTTTGTTCAGGCGTACATTATGAACAAATATATCACCAAAAAGTATCTTGAACCCATACCCAATGAAATTGGTAATGGGGTTATTGTATATTCCCCAGAAGATATGCTGTACAAAAGTATTGTTATTGGAGATCTTCCAGGTGTTCTACATTCTCTAATGTTAGGCGCTGATCCAAATAAGATAGAATCCAATTCTAACTTAACCCCACTTTCTCTAGCAGCGTATTTTTCCGATTTTGCGATTTTGGAAGTTTTGATGATGTGGGGAGCTGATGTCAACAAGTATATACCACCAGAGCTTGTCGATTTGGAAAGTTTGCCTGATGCAGTCAGCAACAAATCTACTCTTACTCACAACACTGATGAGCATTCTACAGATTTTCCAGATAAAACTGACAATGCCAGTTTGAAGAATCTACCCTCAATAAATATTGATTCACCAAATGGGGATAGTATTGACTCCTCAAATCGTGAGTCTAGTGGAAGTATAGAGGAGAGTTTTAAAGATACTGTTTCAAATGCCAACGAGCTGGAACCAACTGGGGAGGAAAGTGGAAACATTGATGATCAAATCAACTATAACCAATCTAATCTGGTAGAAGTTAATAGTCCGGAAGCGGATGATTCTACTACACAATTTGAATCTGAGGATCAGAAAAATACGAAATCTATTGACCAGGAATTTGAGAGCATTGATATCAAAAGTAATGAGGAGTCTCCTAATCCAGAGGAAACTGGTGGTGATCAGAATCAAAAAGTTCATACTCCGATTTTACATAATACGGATCCCCAATCACATAAAATAGTTCACAGTTTTATTATCGAAATGGCACAAGAATCAAATCTGAAATCGGATGACTTTATGTATTTGTTAGAGCTTTTTAAAAGATCTGGTGGAACGGCATTGTTTGCAGCTTGTTGCAATGGTAAGAATGGAGCTGTGGTTGGTTTTATGATTAGGAAAAAAGCAGACCCAAATATAGAGAATGCCCATGGAAAGAAACCTATAGATATAGCTACAACTAGATCAAATGTTTTACTGGTGATGACGTTGAGATATTCTAAATTTTTAGAGAATAACGGGGATGCGGGTCAAGATGAGCTGGTAAACTCATTAGGACCCGAACTAGCTATTCCCATATTTTTCAAAAGAGAATAAAATAATTTTACCCCTTCTAAACCTGAGATGGATTGCACTACTATATATAAATTTAACGATGAAAAATAAGAATCAGCTTTATAGATATTTTATTATTTTTATTTTATTAATAATCAAGCACAAACAACTCAAAAAAAAAGAGTGAAAGATAATTTCAAACAGGAGGGGTTAAGTTTTTTTCGTTTTCCTTTTCTTTTATCAAAAAAATTTATGATAAATAATTAGTTGAAGTTTGATTATTTAAAGACGTTATCAAGAGGATCTTGAGGCAAGGAGTGTTTCATTTCCTTCATCTTTTGTCTTGTGTCAGAAGTGACACGGTTATTGTATTTAGCAGATTTCAAGCGTTTGATTGCAGATTTAACGGCAGTTGGGGTATTAAATTCGGGGTTTTCAAATAGAGTTCTTCCATTAAAACTCCCTTCAAAGATCCGGATAACATTCAATACGAAGCGAGGTCCGATTTCGACCAGGGTCGTGAGCTGGTTAGTATCAGAGCCAGTTTCTGGATCCTTCTCGGAGATTTGGTAATTGCGAACCCAAACTTTATCGTCAATAATCGAAAAGGACATGACGTGATCGAAGAAGGGCTTGCTCTTGCGGGTCCCAATAGGAACCGAGAAAATCTGTTCAAAGAGAGTCTTGACAAGTTGGTAGGGCAATGAAGAATCAAAATTGGAATCAAAGGAGAGGATAGGGCGCGAGCCTTTAAGACAATTTCCGGTGAGTTTAAGCTCACTCATCGTGTGAATATTCAAGACATGAAATTTGATACTGGGGCCGCTTGGTGCGCGTGATGCCCATAAATACAAATCCTCGTGTCGGCGTGCTTCAAAGAACAGGACGTTATTGCAATTGTTCAATTCTGCAAGTTCGTTAAGCACATCCAGGTTTTTTTTAGTATCTAATTTAGAATCTTTTTTGGATTGAGGAAGTAAAATCTCTAGATCCTTGATCAGGTGCCGATGTCTATAATAAATATATATATATATGATTGAGAATTCCAATAAAATATTAAAAATCTAGAGCAAAATAGATTTAAGTCCCATATAAATTTAATATTAATATGAAAAGTTTATTATTTTTTTTATTTTCTCATTAAAAGGGCTTACCTTGAAGTCACACCCCTACTTGATAATAAAAGCACTCGCTGTTTATTCTTTGGTGTTTGTTGGTGATCAGCTGAAGAGTCTGCATTAGTGAATTTTTTGTATATTGAAGCCATTATATCTATAATTTTGTTAAAATGAACCTACTGGGGATCTATTAAAAAAACTTATATACAATATTTCAAGAGATATATGAAATATATCCAAGTCGACGCAATTGCGTTCATTTTTTTCAGTTTTTTTTTTTCCTAAAATTTTGTTTTTGATAAACCAATTAAAAAAAATTTCACATCGAACATTAATGCAACGCATTCTAATTTGGGATCATTCAAGTCTTAATCATCAAAAACAAAAGATAAAATGTCCAATAGATTATTAAATCATGCTAAAACTATCATTCCATTAGTGGATCAAATCTTAATGGGATTTTGGATTCAAGGACATTTTAAGAAATATTTACAACGTTCAACTTTATTACTTTTTTTTAAAAAAATAACTAATTAATAGCTTAGAGGATATTTCTATTAACAGAACCTAAACTTCATTCTAAACAGAAAAAACGTTCGGGATAGGGTTTAAATCCAATACTCTTTAAAAAAAAACGAGAGAAAAATTCTAAAACCACAATAAATTTACATGAGTTGGTCTTTGAGACTGACTCTTCAGATAAAAAATCACTAAAGGTGATAGGGATTTTGTGTTTGTTTCTTGAATATATAATAGTTTAGCGGGCTGAGGTTTTTATCTATATATAAATTTTTTTCATAATTTTAATTTTAATTTTACTCTGGATAAAATTACAAGTTTCGTAATAGAGTTAATTAGAGGCGAGGGAAATAGGGTCAAATGAGTATAAACGAGAATCACGTCTTATTTTTGTATCTTTTAGTTGTTTTTTTGATATCGTGAGCGCCATATTTGTGAAAAAATTAAGCTTCCATAAAGTATTCAACATAGGTTGGTGAAGTTTGAATATATTAGAATTTTTATCACCCAAAAAATAAAATATCACCACTCTTTAAGAAAAAAATACTTATGAATATTGAATTCAATGAAACTAAACCTAATCAACAGCTTAAGGATTTAAAGGATAGAAAAACGTGCTCACAGTGTACCGATTATTCCGCGTTATACAGTGGAAATAAATATCAAGAGATTTAAAAATACAATAAGTTATATAGATAGGCATTATGTTACTATAAAGAGCTATTAATAACACTTCCAAGAAAAGATGCTCGAAACATCATAAATTTTTCTAATTTTAAATCAAATAATTGGAAATCATTAAAATTTAAATATGAAAGATCTAAATATATTTTAGATGTAGATTTTATTTCATAACAATGCTTGCGAATTTGTAATCGAAATATGAAAATTTCCACAACATATAAGATGTAAATTACGTGAATATAAAAATCCTATAGCCCAGTAAACCATTCTGCAAACCAATCTCAGCTCAAAGAAGTTGATATATTATTTGTAGATGACCTTGGTTCTATGAAACCTTCCGCAACATGTAGTACAAACAGGTTTATTGAATATTATATGGGATTTGAGTATTTTGTCAGATTAGAACGTTTTTTAAAAAATATTAGTTACCATCACCCTCTAGAAAACACTATATAAAAAAAATTTACAGCTCTCTTAACAAATAGCGTTAAGTCACTAATAGAATTAAATGGTCTTAAATACTCTATTCAAGACTAATTTGAGGCGGACAGAACAAAAATAGCGCTCGTCTTTCAGCTAGTTAATAAATTTGGCCTCCAAAGTGCACTATTGTCAGGCTGGTTTTATGCGGCATTAAGTATAAAGCCAATTTGTGCAAATAGAAACTCTGTATATTTTTTCCCCAGAAAGGATTATGTCGAGAATTCGTAAATATTGAAGTTCAGAATAATGATAACTTTTCCATCCACATTTAATTTTCGGCTTGACTCTTTTGTCGTCGGTGGGCCATTTCGTGCCATTTTCATGGCCAATATTTATTCTGCTTTGATTTCCGTTTTGATCAATTGACGTACTATTGGCTAAATTTTTGAAATTGGAAAATACGTCTGAATAAATTTAGCAAATAGGAGTACTTAACTCATACGGTGACCAAAGAGCTAATATAGGATTTTCTTATTAAGATCAGACTTTTTTTTATCATGCAAGCCATTGGTTATAGTATTATTTAATCATCACCAAGCCAATGAATATAGAAAAACATACTAGCTCTAATAAAGACTCCGAAGTTTGCCAATAGAATACTGCTTTTGTAAATATACTACCGGTCACCCAATAAATTTACATTATTATTAGCACCGTATTCCCAAATTAGGTGAGTAAAAGTTTAATAGAAAAATGTGCTCATAAAGAGAATGTTCCATAATGGAAATTAATTATAATTGCTCCGGAATTTTTTCTCCCTTCTGAAAACAATAAATTGTCATCTTTTGTGTGGCGTAGGATTAATTTATACCATCTATTTACAACCAATAATCAACTTTCTATCTTTAAACAAGGTTAGTGGCTCAATTATTTATACTTGTCAACATAATTTAGCCTACTCGAATGGATAATTTATTTTTAGTAGAGGAGCCAATTTTAAAAGCATATTTTTAATTCCAAATCAAATTCTTTTGGGTCAAAAGTATCCAAATTGATTACCATTACCAAATGAAAACTGAAACGAATATGTTTGGTCTATGGAAATTTATATACTGGGTATTAATAAAATCATTAGTGTATTACCAAAAATTTTAAAGTGAATAATTGTCACCAATGCAACATATCAAATAATAATAAAAACCTATCTTTAAATATGAATATAACTTTTGATTCGTAATTAAATTATATAAATAACAATTCCCGCTCATAGGTCCACAAAACTGATACAAAACTTTAAACCTATGGTCCAATTAGTTTGTTCAGTTGACTAATATGTCTTGATATTACCATACCTCATTATTAAAATAAATTATCTACTGGCTACTTATTAATAGGTTTGTAAATATATCCATATATTAATAAAATTTTGATAAAGCATTGGTTTCTATTAATAGAATTACAAATTTGTTCTATATTCAAATCGGGTTTTCGATAATAAAAGGGAAAATTCTCGTAATCATTCATACTGATAAAATAAAAATGAGATGCTCAATTTAACGGCGAAATTGCAGTGAAAAAATGTATAAAAGCGAAAACAACTTCCATTCGACTACACCGTACTTAATTACATCGATCAATCTTCAACTCGAAAGATAATCCCAACAACTCTTATTGCATTTTTGTTTTTAACAGAACGAACTATCCTCAAGTTATACATTCCTTTTTGCAACTAACAAGTTTATAAAACTAAAATGAACTCTTTCACTTTCCTGCTTGTCCTTGTTGTCGTCTTGTGTGTCGTCCAAGCTGCTGCCCAAAACGATGTCCTCATCTGGAAGGAAGACGTCACTGATCCCGTCCTCATCAAACGTTATGAAAGCGTCGATTACACCAATGTTCCTCTAAACAAAAGAACTGTCTTCTCATCCTTGGACGCCACCACCCAGAAGTTCTCCACCATGATTTCCAACCTTTTGTGGACCGTTATTGCTAACCTTTAAATATCATATTTTATTTTGAGAGTACCTTCTTTCCTCAATAAAATCTGGGTTCCATAATTATATATTTTTTAATATTTCAAATTAATATTACTCTCATTAGTATTAATTATCCGTAATGTTTTTTTTATTTCATTAGTCATTTTTCTGGCGGAATTAGAGCCTATAAATATCTTTTACTTTGGATCTATCTTGGAATACTTTGACCAGTTTTTTACACTTTAAAACTAATCATTTAATTCACGAAATCATAGCCTTTACTTATTTAAAATATCAATTTTTATACACTTTTTTGCAAATTCAAAGCTGTTTTTTTTTAGTTAAGAGAGGTGTGAATGATCTGATGTTTTATCTTAAACAAGTATTGACTCAGTGTCCTTCATTTATTATCCCTTCAATTAGTTATTTAGATCTATTAAAATAAGGGTACAACTTCAATAAAAAATATACCCAAAAACGTTCTTTCTCATCCGAAAAGAATAATTATTAGAATATTTATTAATATTCAATTTAGTAAACTTTTGATGATGGCTTAAGTATGATAGGTTTAGAAATGTGAGTGGATCATATACACAGTAAATAGAAAATAAATAATAAATAATAAAAAC
>LSSL01000873.1:2999-15667 GCA_001953115.1 Smittium mucronatum
GGATAATAGTCTTTTCTATACGCCTTTTTCTTTTTTTCATATTTTTTTTGTATAGTTTTTAATGACGTTATCTAACAATAATATTCCGTGATACAAAAAAAAAACAGGACATATGGTGCAAAAAAATGGCGCACAATTAGTCTTATCGTTAGATTTATATCATTTGTATTCCATTGGCCTATTCATTAATTTGGACCAAATAGGATTGTTTATATTCACAAATAGGAATGAGACATAAATTATTGTCCGGAAAGGGAGTAAATAAAGAAAAGCGATCTGGATTTGGTAAAATACCAATAAAAAAAATATATACAATTTCTTCTTTCCGACTCTATAACAGTAATATGAACCAACTATTTAAACCATGATAAGAACGCCAATAAATAAATTGAAAAAATGTGCTTCGTTTATCGAAGATCTCCCATTTTGAGAGTTTGCAAAAACTAAAAAAAAAATTTCCCTCAAAAACCATGATTGATATACTGCGTAATACGATGCTGTAAATCATATTTGACACCTGTGTAATAAATGGATGAGTCTTTTCGAAACCAGACTTTTTTTTAATGTTTATATCATTGGCTAAACGCGGATTCGAATACTGCTAATCCAATTAAGATGGAAAAATTATATAAATTGGCAACATACCCTTATTCTGAAACAGCTCAAGTCTTTTGGGGGCTCAATTTAGAGCTGTCCAACAATTTTGTGTATTGTTAGCGACCAATTTCTAAATTGGGCTGATAATAAAAAATCAATTGGGAATTTTCCAACTTCGTGGTAAAAATTAACCAATAGAAGCATTTTTATTCGAAAAAATATCTGGTTTCAACCCTTTCCAGGTTCGAATTTGAGCCTCACTCCTATTGTTGTTAATTGTTATTTTTATTGGTTATATTTATTGATTTATCCAATAATTTATAATTTCTATTTTTTAATGCTAGCTTTGGATAAAAAACGAGGGCCATTTTTGAGTCATCGATCCTGAAAGGGTTAAGGGAAAAAATAACTATAGCAGCGTTCAAGTTTTTTAAAGCTGGGAAAAAAAGGGTATCATTTTCGTGTGAATGTATGGATTTAGTTTAGAGTTTGTAGCTTTCTTCTCCTATTTTAGATTTTGGATTAGAAGTATTAATTGGATTGGTGTATATTTTCAGCTGATTGTAGATAGTGGAATGCACAATTAGACAAGCTGTGTAATTTGGGTCCTGGCCGGAATTGTTTTCCAACAAGTGAAGCGATCTAAGTTTTTTCTATAATAAAAGCTCACTATATATTCTATCTAATTGAGAATACTATTGTAAATATAAACTGCAGCCAATTGGTTGGAAAAAAGTGTAATTTCATTGAATTGTTTGCTCAAGCAAGTATTATTTAGTATTGATTTTTTTCGAAACTCGATTTAAATATTTATTATATTTTAAAAAAAAATTGAACAGATGGAAAAGAGTGCTGATTTAAAAAATACGCCCAGTTTTTTTGAGCTTGGAAGTAATGAACTCGAAATTTATAAATACGATTCCGAATCGCAAAAAGCTGAAATCGAGAAAAAGCGGTGGATCGAGAGGTACATTTTTTTCTCTTTGTTTTATTTTGTTTTTTGAAAATTTGACATCTCCCTTCAAATAATTCGAAGTCCAGTTATTTTTTAAATTTAAACATGTTTTTAAAACGATTTACGAATAAAAATGTTTTTTATATCCCAAATAGCCCAACTTTTTTTAAAGATGTAGAAATATCTTCAGTAGCATGCATGAAAATGGTATTCCATAACCCCTATTGTTTTCTCTATTATGAGAGAAAAATATTAAAAAAAAAAGAGTTTGTCATGAATTTAAATGTTGTTTTTAAATGATATTCTAATTTTTTTTGGACATAAAGCTAAGCCATGCCGTACAAGGTGGTGACATTGAGGTGATGGGATTGTTACAAGGCAAAATTAGAGACAGAACTATGATGGTTATGGATGTGTTTTCTTTACCAGTCGAAGGCACCGAAACCCGAGTTAATGCTCATTCCGAAGCTAATGAGTACATGATCCAGTATCTTGAAAATTCAAAAAAAGTAAAAATTCATTTTTTTTATTTCCATGGTTGCTTTATTTTTATTTTATTTCGAGTTATTTCTTGTGTTTCTTTTTTTATAAAAAAAAAAGGTCAATCGACCTGAAAATGTAATTGGTTGGTACCATTCACATCCAGGATACGGGTGTTGGCTATCTGGAATCGATGTATCTACTCAAAAACTAAACCAAACCTACCAGGAGCCCTGGCTAGCTATAGTGGTATTTTTAGCTTATCCATACTAGTCTTTTAACACTTATAAATCACTGTTTTATTCTTGACTATTAAAAATTATGAAGGTTGATCCAAAGAAAAGTATTTCTCGGGGAAAGTTGGATATTGGGGCCTTTAGAACTTTTGAAAAGGTAAGTTTTTAAGCAATGTGTACTACATATTTATTCTATTTGTTGAAAAACTCTTATTTTTTTTATAGAAAAATTCTGATAATATAATCAAGTCTAGTGATTTCGAAGCAGTTCCAGATTCAAAATTCCAGGATTATGGAGCACACTCTGAAATGTAATTCTTATATAACGAATCTATATTCTGTCTCTGTTTATGTTTTACCCTATTTCTGTTTTAAAAAAATCTCTTAGGTATTATCAATTAGATATAAGCTATTTCAAGTCACCATTAGACTCTCTATTTTTGGAATCAATCTCCAAAGATGTTGGGATTACAAGTTTTGAATCGCTGGTATCACAAGAGGTAATAAAAAAATATTGTATATGCAGTATTGCTTTCCTTTATATAACTGGCATCTTTTCTTATTTAATACCTCCTCAGCAAATCAAATATAACAATTCCAAAATATCAGTTCTATCAAAGAACTTGGAAATCACTTCTAAAAATATAAAAAAAGACAATGGCCAGAATTCCTTACATGGAATAGAGAAAATATCACGGGATCTGTAAGTGATTTATGTACTTTTTGCATGCCATTCTAATTTATTTTTCCATTTAATCTTATTAGCGGGGAAATATCGGTAGAATACAGGAAAAAATCATTAAACACCATTGTAAACAGGTTCCTTGTATGAAAATAAAATTCTAAAATGTTTTAATAAATGTTATTTCTGTTTAACTTTTTTTAAATTCCGATTTATATGGGTAACATAACGTGATTTTAAATGCTTATTTAATTATTTTTGAGTGTAAAGAGCTCTTTCGGGACTTGAAATGAGAATGAGAAGAAATTGAAGTGAAAGTTTTTGAATGATTAGACCAAGGAATTAAATTGGATTGAGTTTAACAAGATAAAAAAATCTACAGGTGAAAGCGAATTGAGAGGAGAGGGAGGGTGAGTTAAGTGATAATATATCCGTGAAACGGACTATAAAAAGAAAAAAGTAAGATAGTAGAATTTCAAGCAGCGAAAGGTTTTACAAACATCCCCTGAAAGAAAAAAATGTTCTACATCCATTATTTCTCAATAAATTTCGACCTGCTCGCTGACGCCGGATGTAATAGAATGGGATTTGGAACTTCTGGAAGGCAAGAAAGAAAAATAAAAGGTATAATAAAACTAAGTAAATATAAATAAATAAATAAAAAGAAAAAAAAAACAAGTGAAAAATTACGTTTTGTGACGCAGAATATCGGTGATAGTGTATAAATCAACCTTGAGACGGTAAGTACCAGTAATATTGAAGACCAAGTTATTGAAAACGAAAACTATTGAGCCATTCTCCAATTTTCCATTAATGGAAACGTCGCCGGTGAGAACTGTTTGATTAGTCGGTGAAACGTCTACACAGCTTCCAGACCCATCGTTTGATATTACACCAATATGGGCGATAAGTTCGTAAGGGTTCAGGTCGATATTGGGAATATTGCTAAAATGATTTTTTTATAGAAACAATTTTAGTGATTTTTATAAGAAAGAACCTGGTTTACCATCACTAATAGGAAATCCTTTTAAAAGAAGTAGTTTCATCAGATTTAAAAGTAAAAAGTTAACTTACTTTCCATCATTGTCATAAAGATTTAGTTGAACAGATATTCCATTGATTTTTGACCCAGATTTGATCGATTTCGGTATATCGGTAAATTCAAGAACATATCTACATACACAGTTATATTAGAAATGAAGTTATTCTTTTTCTGAGTATTTATATTAGCGACGTCTCCAACCGAACAGAGGGACATGTACTGATTAATGGATTATTCATACCTTTCTTCGGTTTGAGAACCATCTTCGGGGAACTCGGCACACAACGTCATTTACTTGATATGTATATATATATATTAAAGATTTTTGTGTTGAAATTTTCTTCCTACTCCCTGGCGACTTATTAACTGGGATAAAAAAAGAGGTCAAGAAATAGAAAATAATATACTTTTTGGTAAAAATATGTTAGGAGATTGAATATTGTCAAAGTCTATATAAATATTCTAAAAATCTAGCGATGCAGAAATACTTGATACCCAATTTTCTATATAAGGTGGTCTTGAGGGAGAAGGTGGGATTATATTATATACTTATAATCAGATGATTTGATGAAAGTTTAAAATTCTATAATGTTTTTTAAAGAATTGATGATGATAATAAATTTAAAAGTGTATCTGTATAATGTATAATGACCACTACACATATAAAAAGATTGGCAAAGATTGGCGAAGTATTCTTTCGATAAAAAAAAAAGTTACTAATTGATAATTAAATTGGAGAATATATTTAGTATTTATATATTCTGAATTTGATGGTCTATAAATCAGGGCAATTTGCTATTTTTCGCGAAAAATCAATTATGAGTATTTTTGAGTAATAATTATCGAGACTTTACAATTACCAATATTAATACTAAACGATATGACCCAATTACAAAAGGGGTTGGAATTAAAATAATGATAATGAACGAAATGGATTGGAGATAAAGCTCCCAGAATTGAACTAAATCCCTATTTATGAATAATAGTTATTTTTAGAGCTGTAAGGGGAAAGCTCCCGGCTTTTTAAAACTTCTGAAAACTTAGGTAGATAATATAACACGCTTTTGATTTTAAAGATAGAAATTTCTCTGCATTCACTCCATTCACACAATCACAATCACAATAATTATCTATTGTTTCAAAGGGAACTCCAATGCGAAAGTGTATGTGTTAAATGCATCAACTGAACTCGTTCCTGACCTCCCAGTTTAAGCTTCTTACCAAAAATTAAAAATTAAAGACCGACAAGTGGGAAATATTTATCCATGAGGGGGGTGTGATTTATAATTTAAGACGTGTAACTAATTTAATTCTTTATTTCTTGTCACATTATATAATAATTGAATTGATTTGCAAGGATTTTCTTTAATAGGGAAAATATATATTTATCCTACAGGTGAAAAAACCCTCAGTTAGGTACATCCCTAAAGGATCGGGCTTACAAAAGGATTGAAAAAATTAACGATCTATAAGTCAAGGAATTTACCCTAAATCACAAAATACACCTCTATATTAAAAAATAAATAAGAACTTGTGTCTATTTTTAAAAAATTTGGGATTGATTTTTGAAACTATTGGATCGGCTAATAAAAACTCTATCAATTTCCTGGTAAACACTCAAATAAAAATGCAAGTGATACAAATTAGTATGGGTGTATTTGCTTTTCGGGGCCGGAGGTACAAATTTAAAATTGATTTTTCAGTGTATAATTTTACCACTACTAAATATTAATAATTTGTGTAATTTAATTAATCATCCAGTTGTTTTTTTAAAATAAAACGAATAGAATACATGGAAATTTGATGCATTTAATAATAAAGGAATGCAAATTGTGTAAATATTGATAATTCCGATCCAGTTGATTTAGTTACATAAAAATAATACGTTTCTCTAAAATAGTTTACTTTTTTTGATTGACATGTGCCCAAACTCATTGATTTTTAAATTTGAATCACTAATCAAACAACAGCCTTCTACTATTTAGAAATTCTACACTCCAAGCTTATTTTGGTTATTATTACTAATACTGCATTATTGAAATATGTGCACAAATCTAATATTCCTTCTTTTGTAACATCTCATCATTAGTGTAAAGTTTGCTTTATTTCAAGTTATCATAAATAAAAAATATATGAAAGCACAATTCTATGTTTCAGCAAAACTTGCATTGAAATATCATCGCTTTATCAAAATTCATTCAAGATATAATTAAATTAGCATGAAATTGATGTTTTTGGAAAATCAGGCTATTTTTTTTTCCAAGGTTGGATGTTGCTAATCTTAGTTAAACTTTAACGGGAATTTGAATAAAATAAGTGCATAAAAAAGCGTATGTTAAAAAACATTGGTTCTAAAATACCGTATTTTATCCATTTCTTTCCTTAACCGGTAATAAATGGGCAAATTAATAATTTAGCCACAAATTATATAATAATTTTGCAATGCATTCCAAAACAAACAAAAGAAACATCACGCCACTTTTTTTTAATTTTTTTTTTTTTCACTTTTAATAATGTGTATCTTAACAAAAAACTGATTCTATCGAAAATTTTTCAAAATAATCTTACAAAATAGGCATATTTCATGTCTGATCCAAAGCTAAGTTTGCCGATTTTAATCCACTCCATTTGAACGAACTAATTGTCTCAATCACAATTGATTTTTAAAAACTGCGTCAAATTTTCGACCCATTTCACCAACAATGGATAATATTGAGTATTCTGATTTTATAAGAACCTAATTATCGGATCCTTAATTATTCCGATAGCCAAAGCTATAGATAAGCCAAATTTTATGGTTAAAATATTTAATATCAATAAGTCTCGCATGTAGACATACCAAAATTTACCTTAATTTACTAACTTCAACTCTACAATTCGGATTTTACAGTCAAATCATTTTTATCCATCAAAGTTAGTTATCAAAATAAAACCATTTACCAAAATTTGTGACTAAGCTGTTGTTTTGGGACTAAATCGACCCAATTCTGTCACCCTTCTTCCCAAAATTAACACCATAATATAGATCGATTCCCTCTAAAAAAATAATAAGCACAATATGCTTACTTTTAGCCCCATATAATATATATTTAGATAGTTCAGAGATCTTGTGACTTTTCACTTTCGAAATTGAAAAAAAACAACGGAGAAAATCTGGGACTTTCTGAAAATCCTTGAGAAAATATCTATATTTCGCATTTCTTCTGTGTCTTGTAACTCTTTGTAGGTATAAACGTAGACTATTTCTCATTTTAGTTTTATTTCGGTCCTTTTTAAACAAAACCACTCTCCTGTTTCGAGTCGAACACACCATTATATTACTAAAACGGGATACACATTTATAAATAATTTTCTTAATGGTGCATCAAATTAAACCAGAAAATAATTACAGGGTACCATCTCAACCTATCTATTCAGTTCAAAAAATTATTGAGTCATTGTTTGTGCAATCTAACATCTCATTCTAAAAAATTAATTTAATTGGGATTAATGTCTCTTATCTATTGAGCAAATTGTGTTAATATTTAATTTATGGTATTTCAATGCATGGATCCCGCAAATTTCTGTAAAGGGTTTGTGAAAAAGGGGCTAAAGTGCGCCCAATAATTTAATTTGATTAACTCGAACCCCATTTTTACTGGGATTGCTGTTGAAAATAGTTGGAGATAATGAAATGTGCCTATTTTCCCACAAAGATGTTGTGTTTCCTTGATTGCATTATTGAATTAACCCCAAAAAAGAACAATAATTCTATGGCCAACTTATATTTACAACACTAAAAAGAAGAAAGAGAATAAAATATGTGCCACCATCCAATTATTTCATTTTTGGAATAATTAGTTTTCAGGTACACTTTCTGAGTTTTATTTTATTTTATCAAATGAGGCAATCAAACAAGTACTTTTCGAAACAAAAGTGTTTATCGCTCATGTAAACACACACGCTGACGCACTTGTAACTTTTCCGGTACAATATCAGTTCCTATCATTCACCATGATATCATTTTGTATATATAAACCAATAACACATGCATCAGATAGTTCTTTTTTGCTATAATGTGATATATGAAGTTGAGAAAATCTCGAAACTCAATTCGTTTATATTGTACTGTATCTATTGATTGCCAATAATATCCTCAAAGTACGCAGAAAAAAATCCCTAAGAAAATTAATAATCAAACAAAATTAAGTTTACTTGAATAAATTTGATTCAGGCAAGATGTAACAAGAATATTTCAGTCATTAGCTTCACACCAAATCCTGTATCAAAGAATATTATGGACTTGGAAAACACAATATATTCCAAAACGTGAAAAGACGCGAAATGTCACCACAGTCCTTGCTATTCTTTTTTGCATAATAATATTTCAATGCTTGATAATTGTTTATTAATTTCGTGTGATTAAAATGTATTGGAGATCCTTTTCAAGACTTTTTTTTCTGATTAAACTATTGGCTAAATTTAAATGCATTTATCACCAAACCAATTAACACTTTAACGCTCTGGATTCTCTGTGTACTACGATTCAATATAATTAAAAATATTTATTTGGCGGTGTATAACCTGCCATAACAATGAAGTGGAAATTCCCCTTTTAACCCTTTTAGAGCTGATCAGACAAAAAACAGCTTTCACTTTTAGCTTAACTCTTTACTTTCCAGGGTAGGGCTCAAAATTTTATTCTATTAATCGATCAATTGAAAAAAATAATTTTTAAATTTTTAAATGAATTTTATTTCATTAATCGATTTATCCATTAATGGATAGTCTTTTGGGTAAGCAGTCTTTCTAATAGGTAATCATGTACTTTTCAATTTAAAAGTAGGATGCTGATAAATTCTCCACACATTTATAATTTCTCATCTTCGCACGAAATCTCACCAATACACATAGCATTACAATAATTTGCGCATTTTTATAGTTTTGTCCAATTGATATGATGAGAAAATTAACAATTTTGAACATAACGTTTTTTCTATTCTCATTAGAAAATAAATTAAAGTTTATCCAGTAAAATTATATTTTACTGTACTAGCATCTAATTGGCAAAAGTTTAAAGCATAATAATTCAATAGGCTACCAGAACAATAAGTAAACATCTTTCAAAAAATATAATTTTGACGGTGCCATGACTGTTTGCGTACTACCATTTCGTCTGCTTATTCTACCTATCATTTTACACAATTAGGAAAATGTTGGCAAATGAAAATTGTGCATGAAAAAAGTTAAACGAGATTCTTTTCAAGACCAAACTTTTTTTACTATGTAAACCATTGGCTACAACAAAACTTAACCATTGAAAAACCAATATCAATGAAAAATATATACTTTCTCAACTGAATTTTGAACATTTTGCCAATATATTATTTATTTTTGTAGTTTTATATTCCAGCTTAACCAATAATTTAGTAATTGTAATTAACGCTATTTTTCAAAATTTGGAAAATAATAAAAATTTAATCGAAAGTGTAGGAATTCAAAGAGAATCTCTCATATATCTAATTCGTTTCTCACTGTGGGCAAAACCATGTTTTTCGGTGATTAAGATATCCTTAGGGGTTCTAAAATTTATTTAATTTTAATCCCCCTTCGCTGTTACACTGATATTTGCAACTGGATTTAGCACCGATTTGGGATTATACCAAAAATTTAACGACTTAAAATTGATTTTATATCTTTTCTATTACACTTTAGCTGTATATTACTATATATAATGTTAGTTTTAACAGCACGACTAAATGCAGGCTGAAATAACTTTGAATATCTGTTATTTTGTTAGTAATCACTCCTTAGAGACAACATAATGCTAATATGTTGCTAAAAATTATCAAAACTTTCGATGATGAAATGATGAAATGCCTATTTGATTTATATTGATATGATGAAGATTATTTAAACTTTTTTAGATCAATTTGAATTGATACGGATAATAAAAAAATTAAAAAAATAGCTATTGGACAGGGTTCTTTTCAACAAAAAAATGAAACTTTCAAATACTTGATCTTAATTTGAGAAAAATAGCTTAATTCGATAAATTTAAACTTATTTCAATTAAAGCACTATTTTGAAAATAGTCAAATTTTTCATAAGAATGCGATTTGTCGAAAATAAACTGATTATTTAGCATCTTGAGCTTATATCATTATATTTAATAGATTATACCTAATTTAATTATTTAATGATAGTTGGAGGTTTTCGAATAAACCGTTTCTACTAGTCAAAATTTCATTTTTTTGAAATGTTTCACATATTGTGCTGGCAGCCTAATATAAAAACAAATTTGACCAAGGAATTTTTTAGAACTTAAATGAGATACATGTTTACATTTATTTTAGCAATAATTGGACAAAATGCAAATTCGCGCAAATAAGAGTAATTGTATGCAGATTCACTAAATTTTGCACTATTATTTGTAAAAGTGTGGGAATATGTATTTTATCCCCTAATCCTTTTCAGGCCTAAGTTTAAGCCTAAATCATATTTTTGCAAATTGACGTAGCTTATTGGCTTGTCCAATAGTATACAAATGGAAGAAGTAATTGGGTCTCTAATTTTTGACCCAAATCTCTGAAATTTTCATATTATCACTAAAATTGCGAATTATCGCCAAAGTAAATAATGGCGAAATTTCCCACTTTTATTGGTGTTTTTTGTTTTATTTTAGGGGTGTGGGGTTGGAATCAAGCTAATTCTTCTGTGGGCCCGTATTTAAGCCTAGATCCTAGTATCACAAATTAACTATTATGATTGGTCCAAATCTTGATTCATTCAACGCCATATAAATAGCATTAGTCTAATGAAAACATTGAGTACAAAATGAATGCTATTTTTTTTACCGTCAGTCCTGAAAGGGTTAAAAATATAGTGAAGCTAAAATAAATAAACTTGCTGTATGTCGAAAAATTCAATCCCAAAAACGCGACTTTTGTTGGATATATTTTGTAAATAGCTATTAAACCTTTCAAAGTCTAATGTATGAAAAATAGCTTAGTATTTTCAATCGATGTTAAAATTGGTTTAATAATATTTAGATATTATTGGATATATTCAATAAATTGAATCGATTTAAAAAACTAATATTTATAAAGGCCAAAAGTATTTATACAAAAAATATAAGAACTCTTTTTGTTTGAATTTTTTTTAATTTAATTAATTAACTGATTCTTTTTTATTTGAGATCATTTTATCTATAAAATTAATATTCCAAATCGACATTGAATTCTATTTCTGTTGATTTAAAGTTTTAGTCAATAGATTCATAATTTTTGCGCTCCAAAAAAATTCTTCTATCCATATTAACAATTATAACCACATTATATGTTAATGTGATTTTTTTAGCACACGCAGTTCAATTGGCCCTTTAAAGCTTCCTGACTTTGAAAGTAGAGAAATATTTTAGAAATTGTCTACATTCAGAGAAACCTCAATTTAGTAATTTTGGAATAATTTATTACTGTAAAAACTGTTAGATTAAATATAAGGCTGGATAATAAAATTCTGTGGTTTTAAACGGGTTTTAGTTTTTTAAAAAAATATCAGATTTTTCGGAGTTTTTTATATTTTTTATTTTTATACCTGAGATTTTAAGATAAAAATATGGCTTCTTTATTAAATCGTTTAATACATTTTCCATTTATGATATTAATTATAGATTTAAAATAATAAAAAAAGCTAAATACTATATTTTTTGACTTATTTTAAATTCAACGCTAAATTTTAGACATGGAGAAAGAATAAATTATAATAATTCTCGAATTTATATTTGGTTTAAATGATGTCTTGGGATTAAACTCGTTTTTTTTCGTAAGGAAAGGCTAACACCACTTGCAGAAATATTAACACTTAAAATTTTTGAAGCTGGATTATATTATATTTATTACTCCTACGGTTTAGAAATTTTTATATTAATCGGGAAAAAAAATCTTTCAAAAATGAGATTTTGATGATATTGGTATAAGATATAAGATATACATACTATTGAAAATTTAGGTTTGTAATTATAGCTTCTAAAATTGGATCTGTATTTTAATTATTCAACAAAAAAAGTTATAATTAGTATATACTACTTCCACAAAGCTATTCGTTATTTTATTATAACTAAAATCATCAGTTGAAATGATTTCGTATTTATAGAAAAGCTTTTATTTTTTAATTTAAAAAAAGAAATCGATGGACTTGATATAACCTTCATCTAAATCTATATCAATAAAACTTGTATATAATTTTAAAAATTATTTTGTTTAATCAGAATAAAATTCTTAAATGTTGTACATTTTATGTTGAAAATTAATTAATATCAACTCATTTTTAAATTTTCATAACACCTATTATTGATCGCTTTCTTTATCTTGATTGAAAAAAATCGACAAAGACAAGCTCACTTATTTTTTTAAATAAAAATGAGCGTCTTTTAATAATGCACCATATAAATATTATTTTAATTAAATATTTGAAAATACTACTGGTTAATTAATATTTTATTTATAATGATTTCCATAAATTGAAATTTTAATACACGTTTTGTTAAATATATCAGACTTTTATCATAAAATATCAGGTAAAAAAATAAAAAACTTAAAAACTCCAAAATATCAGAATTTTTTAAAAGATCAGACACTTGCTTAAAACCCCTGAAATACGTTTAAAAAAACAGAAATTTATTATTCGTCATAAATA
>LSSL01000874.1:0-20862 GCA_001953115.1 Smittium mucronatum
TGGTCCAATTCTCTAACTGATGAGGAGAGCCAAAAGATTTGTATGGCCAGACTATTTTACCATCGACCAAAGTTCGCTATTCTTGATGAATGCACAAGTGCCGTCAGTTATTCAGTAGAAGAAACAGTGTATAAACATGCAAAAAGTATCGGTATCACTTTGATAACAATATCGAACCGAAACTATCTCGCTGTATACCATGAATACGTTCTTAGATTAGGCGACTCTCATCCGCCTTCTATTCCTAGCTCAGGTGCTAAACGCGGTAACAAGTCTTCTAAATTGCTTGGTGGAAACTTAAATTCATCCTCATCGAACAACAGTTTGTACGCAAGACGTGCATGGTCTGGTGAAAAGCTCATCTCAGTGGACGAAAGCGAAGAGATAATCCGGTCTAACTTTTCTGAGAAAGATCCTAATATTCAGCCTGCTAACAACTTAGGGGTTTCATGGTATGCTGCAAGATTAAACACAGCTTATTCGGGGTCCCAAAATGTTTTCTTCTCTTACAATAGCCCCATTGAGAAGCGTTCAGCTAGCCACTCAACTCGCAATGAACGGACTCTAGCTGTTAGTCGCAATATTAGTTCAAGTCAACTCTCAAATATGTTAACTTCCAAAAATGATCGTGCTGATGATGATAAAACTGAGATTGTCAGGTTACGCAGAGTTTTATTTGAAAGGAGGCAGCTGTATCAAAACTGTCAGGATCGTTTGTCTGGAATTAATAGTGAATTAGAAAAAGTCGTTTTGGATCAAAGAATCATAGATGCTCTAGAATAAGCTTTTTTATTTCTAATCCCTGACTCTTCACCCTCAACTTCCAAACCTTTATTGATAAAATTTTAAATTTAATTTGCTTGTTATATATAGCCACCAATAATATTAATTTATCTCTCTCTCTCTCTCTCTCTAAAAAATTTAGATTTTTTTAAAAAAAAACTAGAGTTAAAGTTTATCTTTTTTCCCCTGTGGAAATTATCAGTGACTATTTAGTAAGAAAAAGTGGATTAATGGTTAGGATATTTTTTTTGCTAAATTAGAAAATTCTCAAAAAAATTATAAAATATCAACAGTGGCCAAAAATTCAGAACAGTCCTTGCGGAAAGTGGTAAAATGTAAATTGAGTAAATTGAATTGTGATTTTGATTATAATGATTGTATATTACAGAAAATATTAAGGTAAAAAAGAATTTTCTAATCAAAAAAAAAAAAAAAAGGATTTTCCGGTTTAAGAAAACCATCCAAGAATTGATTAAAAGCTGTAAATGGAATATTGAAGCCACATTAAAAAAATTTCCGGGTCAGTTAGCTCTGTGGATGGCTGTGATGTGTTTCTATTAAAGGAACTTTATAAAAATATCAAAAACCATTAATTGATAAATAAATATAAATATAAAATTTCCAAGAAAAATACTCTGAGTGGAAAATTTTTTCAATACTCCAAAAACTAGGAATTGGATTAAAATAAAATATTTCAATTTATTTAGATAGATTGAAATTCTGTCACATTTAATAAACATAACACTTTATTTATAGTAAAAATAGCTTGCTTAAAATTCAAGCATTCATTTCAAAATAATTTAAATAACTCAGAAATCATAAACCGGAATGGTATAAAATTATAAACATTTTCAATATTATTTATCGAATGGATACTTTTAAATTACTTTTTTTTGATTTAGTTCACTTTTCTAGGCTAACAAATTCTTATATTGAAAACGAATTATTAAATATTTTCACTATAATATAAAATTATTATCTTTCCCTCGAGACATTTTATCTTTAGCAAGTGATTAAATTAATTTTGTCATATATATTGTATCACGGAATTTTATTTTAAGATATCTTCAATAAAAACTATACTAAAAAAATATGAAAAAAAGAATAAGACGTGTTTAAAAGACTAAAATCCTAACCTCAATTAGCTCCTCTGCCGGACTACTAGCTACGTACCTACGATAAAATGGAACAACCTAACAACCGAAAGACCCCCTGCAATAGCTTTAATTATATTATGAATGAGGTTAAAAGCAGTCAAGAGTTAAGCTTTTTTTCAATGAAAAATAGTTCGTTGAAGCTACTGAGCTACTAGACAGAGACTACTTCTAGAAGAATTAATAAAATTATGCTCTTGCCCAAACGCGGGTTTGACCGACATTGCTTTCCAAAAAATAGCCGTTGAACCTGATATACATCTAAATGTCGAACGCTGAATCTGTGCACTAGACTATGTCCCAACTGTGCTAAAATATCGGTTCTTCCTGTTTCTAGATGGTCCTCCTCTGGAATCGCTGTCCTCCGAATCGCTGTGCGCTATCTCCACTACTCCCAAACAAGAATAGTGAAACACTGCGTGAAATTTTAGTCTAGTGTACTTCGAAAAGTACAATATTAAGCCCCTAAACCACGGCAAGGTATTTCACTCTTAGGGGGGCAGTATTTCAAGAGAATTTTTGGGTTTAGAAAATAAAAATTTATCAGCAAAGAAATTGATTTATGTAAAATAAAATATATTATAAAAGTGAAAGGATTTTTAGCGTGATCTCGCCTAAACCTGTAGTGGATAATGAGTTTCAATTTAAAAATATAATATGTGGATATTTTAAAAGATGAGCTAATAATTCAGGAGAAAATAAATAAAATCTACATGTGAAAGTTTTTTTTGAAAGATATCTTAACTTCAATAATAAAAATATATTTCTACCAAGTTTTTAATTAAACAAAACAAGCCAACATTTTTGAAAAAAAAGTTTTTGATCATAAGGTGGTTTGTAGAAGATCGAAAAGGTTTGATAAATTTTAATTGGGTGATGTTCTTGTTAGGCGAAAATTACATTGGTTCAAAAAACATTTGATGAAATCTTTATTGGCTCAAAAGTAGCTGCACTGCGGAAATAATATCATCTTTGTGTGGGAACCTCATCATAACCCCCTAAAAAACAATTTAATATACCTTTTTAAATTGGATATCTCACTTAAAATATTTATGAAGAGCTTAAAGGGATATAAATATTGAAAATACATCAAACCATGGTTCTCAAAATATAATTCTGAAGGGTAATAATTAATTAAATTTAATTATTGAAAACGTAAAAATAGATGCAAAAATTGTATAAATTTATTCAGTAAAAATAATAATTTTTTTTGAAATAGTCGGCTGTAGTAAAAATTATCTAAATAAATGTAAAAATTTCATTTCAAGAATTTATAACATGTGAATTGAATACTTCATCGTATGAGAATTTATCTAAAATCAGAGCAAAATTAGCCATTTAATCATTTTAATAGGGGAAAATTAAATCTTAAATATGAAAAGATCAAAAAGAGAAGAAATTTTCTAATATTGAAACATAATTAAGCTATTCAGAGGCTTAATCAGTAATTTTCCAAAGTTTTAGTACTAAAAATTTATGTAGATTCGCAGTAATATAATTTTGAAATAATAAAGACCTAACCAAAAGATATTGATGCCTGATTCAAGAGAAGGGGGTTATCAAATAATATGGAAAACTAGTCCCAAAAATTCCGAATTTTTTTTTTCTAAAGTCAATCGTTCATCAGATAGGTAGATATCAGCGCAAAAAAACTTATTTTAATGTATCGATTTAATTAAGACTATAATTTTAGATATGATATCATTTTTTACCGATTCTGTTATATTTTTTCTTAGATACTAAACTAAATAGTCACAAATTATTTTTTGAAAAATAAATTAGATTTTTTTCTTTAGCTCTTTCGACTTTAGTCATATATCATACTTATAGCGATTTAGGGGAGAAGAGGTGTACCGATTAGTATATTATTCTCTTTTTCTAATGATAACTAACAGCTTAACCACCTATAATATTATATCTTCAGAATATTATTCTTATTTATATATTCAAAAAAAATTATAGTTATTAATGATAATATTTTGTAATGAGACTATTAAAGAAGAAAGTACCAGAAAGAAAGGTAAAAAAATTCTTGAAAAATATGAAAAATAAAATCTCGATATTAATGAGTTTCTCTTCACATATATCCATAATAAAGAAAAAAAGGTCATCGAAAGATAAATTTTTGGGTCTTAATAAAAAAAACACACAGAAAATGAGTGTTTTAAAACAAGATTTCACCCAAAAATAAACAAAATGAAAAAAAATCTTTAATAAAGCATTTTGAAATAAAAAATATTATTTTAAATAAGTGTTAAAAATAAATTATGGCCTATGAGAACCCAGTGGATAAAAAAAAGAATAAAAGTATTCATATAAAAAATAGAAAAAGTTAGGTCTTATTGGGAAATTTCCAGAATGATTACATATATCATAAAATATCTAAATCTATAAAACAAGATTAAAAGTTTTCTTTATTTAAAAAAATAATTTCAAAGCTAATTATGGGGAAACTGAAACTGAAACTAAAATATGTTCGGTTAAATATAAAAAAATATTATTCTAATTAAACTCAAAAATGAGGAATATTATGATATACCGGATGAACTCAAAAGAAAAAGTTTACTCTGCTGTTATAGAACATAGTTCAAGAAAATTAACCAAATAAATTCTCCTAAAAAAAAGTTAAAAATAAGGAATCTATCCTCCAGAAAACAAAATTTAATGATAATAAAGGAATAATAAACATTACAGATGCTTGAGTTAAATTTTTAGAAAACCTGACGCAAAAAACCATATAAGCAAAACAAATTATCAATTAAATACGAGACTCATTTTTAGTTTTTTTTTTTTCAAAAATTAAAAATAACTAACTAAAGAGATAAAGTTTAGAGTGATAAAGAATTGAGATTGATTTTAAAAATAAATTCGCCTGAATAAGATAAAATTCATGATTCCTTTCCAAATATTAAAATTAATTTACATAGTAATTTCATGAAACATTTGAATTTACTGCATCTATCTTCTATTGAGGTTATATCATAAATTCGAAAACTAAAGAAATAAAAATAATAACATGCATTTTCTTTTTTTTATGGGGCTTTAAATGTTGAATATGTGACTTAATTTACTAATCCCATCAGCTAAATTGAGCTTTTAGATTTTGCATAAATGCAATTTATTATATACATGAGTATTCATATATCTTTTTTAAAATTGTAACAATGGTTTTTCTCCCTGTTTTTTATTTGAATTTGATAACAAATTAAATTGGTATTTTTTAATTCCGTGTAATATAAAACTTAAAAAAGTAATATCCTACTATGATGTTACGGTATGGGAATATAAAATTCTTGCTTTTTTAAAAATAATTTGACTTCCTGATTAAGTGCCACAATATGCATAACTTTTTGTTTTTAAAGTTCCGAACTATTAAATAGCGCAATTCGGAATTTAAAATAAACCAAATTTCACTGATTCCTTCTAATATCCAAATCTAATTTTAAAGAAAGTATTATTTCTGTCAAAGAAATTTTAATTTCAGTAAATAATTATTATCTTCTTTTTTTTGGGTCAGATTACAAAGCAGCTAGCATAGTAGATATCCAAACAATAAAATTGGGTAACATTCCGAACTTCCGCAAATAAATATCAATAAGAAAGGGTGTAAAAATTATTTAAAAATATCGGCCAAAAATTATTAAATAAATTCCCTTCTAGCATAATGCTGAGAGCCCCGAAGAGCGGAAAGGAGATAGTCTAAAATTTATCATAAGTATAAAATATCATGTTTATTATTTTGCATATAATTTATATGTTAAATGTTGAAATGAGTACAAGTCTTTTTTACCTAAATTGGGGAATTAATTTTTTTCCCATAGTTTCTAAATATGAATAATTTAATAATTTAAACGAAATGGATGATCAAAAAAATATTACAAAGAGTCATCCGAAATTCGATCGATGAAATTGCATGATATGTAAAAGTTTGGAATATTAAATATTTTATTTTATGAAGAAGTATTTTCATCATTAAATCGTAATGTATACTTCTAATAAACCATAAATTTTTGCTATTGATCTCTAATAATAAATAAATTTTTTATAAAGTCTTGAATCTTACGTTGAATTAACTTCAGGTCAAGTCATCTAGTTATTTAGTCTGGAATCTAAATTTCTATTGCACATTTACAATCCTTTTATTTCTTTCGCTAAGGATCTATTTAATTAAATTTCATAATTATACAGGAATAAGATCTACAAAAAATAGGCATAAAATGTTATCCCCAACCAAAATTAATGTATAAAAATTAACAGGAAACTTTTAATTAACATTTTCAAGGGAAGAAACTTATTGATAATTTAAATTAAATAAGTATGTTTCAGGTAAATTTTAACCATTTATGTGTGGAGATACCAATATCCAGTGGGTAAAGAGTCGTTAGAGCTATATAGGGGTATAGTGTGAATATATTTTTCAATTTTTTTTTAAAATTTTTTAAAATTTATAAAAAATTCTAAAATGATTTTTAATATTTTTTATTGGTTAAAAAAATCTTATAAAATAAATATGAAAGATATAGGGGAATTTTTTTCGATAAAATTTGAATTTACTAAAAATTATTATTATTTTTACCCAACTGGGCTCTTAGTGGTTTTCAATCAACCTTAATACTTCGGATAATAATATTCTACAACCTAAATAAACTGAAATTGCTTTTTTTATCAAAAATTATCATTTCTTTTGAGATTTTTCGGATTTTTCAGATCCTTTATTTTTTTTTAACAGTTTTTTTTGTCAAGCCTGATTTTTATTTATTAAATTATGTAATGTAATAAATTATGGAAAAATTAATATTTAATAATACAATGAAATTTATATAAGATTTTTGAGATGTAAGAATTTCATAATGCTATATTAAGCAAAAAATTACATTTTGCAGATAAGCGGGTATATCAAATTTTTGATTATTTATATTTATGCGCTTGGAGAAAAAAGAAGGATGTAAATAGAAAAACGTGGAGAAAATTTTTTCATATCTCTTTGTTCGAATTTTTTATATTCTTATTTTTAAATCCTATAAGAAAAAAAATATCTGTATAAAAACAACCTCATAGTTATCATAATTCTAGACCATTTAAACTAAAAAAATATTTATTACACTTAAGAAATCCCCTTTAAGTAACATAAAAACCAATTCTAAAATATTTTTAGAATATTTTTTCAGAAAAATAAATATCACTTGTGCATTTTAAAAAAAATATTAACATGAAAATTAAAACAATCAGTTTAAATTTTGCTAAATATTTACTGAATATTGGTTCTTTCTTTTCGGTTTAATGTCCAAAAAAAGTATTTGATAAATTATTTTGATTGTTTTAGCATTATATTGCTCATATTTACGCATTAAATGATATGTGAAATAATCCCTGTTTTTAAAATATATATTTAATTTCAAAAACGAGTTGTTGATTTTGGAGACTGTAATATTTTGCAAGAATATAAAGAAAATTAAAGAAAAACTAATGCAAAATGAGAAAATCTTATTGGATTCAACCGTCTGAAATGGTTTTTATCGTTGAAGAAAATCTAGAAAGTTTGGTTCAATGTTTTTTTTCTTATTTATATAACTACATTTCATATTTATATTTCCAACCTACAGCTTATATAATAAAAGTGATTTTTAATATAAGAGATCAGAAACAAAAAATGAGAAAACATATAATAAGAAAATATTAAACATAAGTTTTTCTGAGATTGAGTTTTTTGGAATTTTTCCTGGTTTTCCAACACTTTTTTTTTCAGTGATCAAAGTTGCAGAAATTATTCTGGCTAACCCATATTTTATCAAATAAAAGTATACACTTCTTTTTTTAAAAAAATTGATTGCATGAGAATAATACTTATTTTTGTTTTCTATTAATGTTTTTAGTGTAAATAAAAGTGTAACTCGATTTTTTTTTATCTTTTGGCCTAAAGAAAATAAATAAAAGCTCATAATATTATATTTTACGTTATTGAGATTTCTTGTTAAAAATTTGAATCACTTATAATTAATAATTTTTTTTCATGACTACTAAATTTAAAAAATGCCGAAAATTTCGGCATTTTTATATGTCCTATCTTTTGTAGTTAATTTTACCGGAATTTAAAAATAGAAAGTTTCTTATTTTTTAATAACCTCAAATGATATACTTAAATAATCCATTAATTATTGATTCCCCCATTTTGGACTTTTTTTTTTAATCGCTGAATTAATTTTTTTTAAAATATTGTTTTTTGACGGGAAAAATATGCTTTGGTCCTCCTAAAAATTATTTATTATGCCTAAATAGTTTTTTTATTGAGTCAGCCACTCAAGTTACTGATTTAATTTATGGTATTTATCATGAAATATTTATTTGTCTTTTTTGAATATTTTCGATGATGGGAGCAGCTGAATCGCAGTTAAATCATACAAAATTTCACAGTTAAATTCTGAATTTTTGGCTTAAAATGTCTTTTTTATGCTGTTATTTATTTTATACCAACAAAGTGCTATTCTTGGATTTGAATTAAATTCTTGGTTTGCAGATTACACAAAATCCAAAGAGTCTGCTACTGCATCTGTAATGTTTCAAATCAGAACAATATTTTCGGATTCATTTCCTAAAAAAAACTAGAGTTCACAGGCACGAATCCTTTAATTAAGGATTCACGATATAAATTGCCACCGGTACGAAAAATTATGAATATATTGGCTGTACCAGTAACAATTATGGGAAAATTTGCAGTAAAATTTTTTAATTAGAACCATTTTTTAGTATTTTTGAAAACCAAAGTGACCTAATATGTATTTCTTATGTTATTACTGCCCTGATTTTTTCTAAAGAACTGATTTAATCTAAAAAATAAGGATCGAAATCTAATGAAAATTTTGATATGGTTCACAACTTGATTAAAACATTTCCGATGTGACTTTTTTTTAGAATTATTCGATCTTTTAAATTACAGAAAGTTGAATGTATCTTGGATATTTTAATATATTGAACTGGATGTGTTATGATTTTTATAATCATATTAGAACGGTGTCCCGATTTTTGGGCATGTAATATAATATCTTTTCAATTCGCTTTTTTTTTTACAGAATAAAATTTCGAATGACTCTTTAATCTGTAAATTACCATTCTTATATCATGGAATTTTTTTATTTTTAAAACTAGATGAAATTTTTTGTTTTTTTATTCCGAAAATATTAAAATGCTACGGTGAAACTATTAGTTATTTTTGAATAAAGGATTAAAAATTCGTTTTTGATGCGGGTAAAGTCGAGGCTCTCTACCAAATTGAAATTTAGTGGAGAGGCTCACATTGATTATTTTTATATTTAAGACGAATAAATATTAATTATAAAAATTTATTGAAATTTGAAAAGAGTAAAAAGTAATACATTATATAAAGAATGCTATAACTCGTCATGCATATGATTTATTATAATTTCGAACATTTTAATAAAAAAAATAACAAATAAAAACTTTATTTTTCCGTTTGATGAAAATTTTGTCTAAAAATATAAATTTTAAAATTTCTCGATAAAAAAAACTAAAAACTATTAAATAGTGATATCTCTATATATTTAATTTTATACCAAATCACATGACTAATTTTGATTTTTTTATATTTTTTTTGATTGAGTAGAATAATTTGATACACGATTTGACTTATATGTTTATGCGTATGTTAAAGTTACCGTAGAATTTCCAAAAAAGTAAAATATTAAGCGATCGAAGAAATAATCTGCAGATTTATTGGAAAAATATCAGCCGAAAAAAAAAGATTAAAAATTGTCTCAAAGATCAGGAAAAGATCAAAAGAGCATATATACATTTAAAAAATTGTATAGTTGACTAAAAACTACATTTTTATTACAAAACCTAATATTTTGCTGATATCCCGTAAAATACACGTCTTGGAATTTTTTACAGTCTTTTTAGTCAAAAAATCTAAATAAATTATTAAAATAAATGGTTAAAATTTAGTTTCTTTCGTTTCAAAATTTCATATTTGGTCAGGTTTTTTTGAATTGATTTTATAAATCTTTATTTGTATAGTTTCCGAAAAATTACTAATAAAAGCATAATAATAAACATTCATATAAAAATATAGTCGCTGTTCGATAGAAAAAATATGGAAAAGTGGATGGAGTTTGGAGTATTTCGTAGATTTAAGGGGAAAATGACATAATATATATTTTACTAGTTAATTTTGACCACAAATTTTTGCTTGTTCATTTTATTGGTTAGTTATTACAAACCGATTCGTTATTTTTCAAAGTTATAAAGGATAAATATATTTGAAAAATCGCATTTTAACTCATTAGCTATAATATAATACTATGCTTTGAAAGTAATTTCCGTATATTTTAGATATTCTTTGGGGAAATCTAGAGTATTTAATCACTATGTGAATGGTTAAAGGTAATTTTTAATATTTTCATGATATTTTTTCCTTTTTACTCATATATAAACCCTAAGATAATTAATTGGGAAATAAACTTTTCTAAAAATTTATTATAAGTGACATATATTGAATATTTGCAATTATTTCTAATAACATATGTCTCAATAATTTATTAATATATACCAAAAATAAAATATCATAAAAATAAAACGAGCAGTTATACAACATTATCAATCGTATTTTTTAAAAAGAATTTATTATCGATAATCTAACAAGAGAATAAGTACTTTGAGGTAACATAATTCATTTATTATGATAAAAAAATGGATATTAATATTTTATGAATAATTTATAACTTAATAATAACTTATATAGATATAGCGATTTTAACAAGTTTTTTTTCAATCTTAATAAGATGAAAACTATATTTTCAATTCAAAATATTTGCTCTAAAATTTATATTGGTAAAAAATAAAATTAAAAAATTAAAAAAAATTATTACTTATTACTTATTGTTATTCCTATAATATAAAAATATAATATTGTATATTGTCATTATGGTAAATGGAAATTTATAAATTTATATTTAAAAAGTACTAGTGGAAATAATTTAAGCTTTTTGTGCCTGTCTAGAACAAAAATCTTGAATCTTTTTAATATTATCTGTTTAAAGCGAATAAATAGTTAATTTTAAACTAAATTTTTTTTGAAATTTTTATCTTTAAAATACTTCAGCACGAGCTGAAAAATGGCATCAATAATAGGATTAAAATTAAAATTTAACATAAAATCGAATTGATTAATTTATGGATATAAAGACTTTATATGGCATTTGACATGAAATTATAATAGAATTAACTTAATTTTGTAAATTTATATTTAAATTTACATATAAATGTTCTTGTATTTTTTTTTAAAGGGAATTTATTTATAACATTTAAATACTAGGGAATAAACTAAAATAAAAATACAATAAAAGGAAAAAATAATAAAATTTGATCCCACTCCCATCTGTCGCTCTAGCGGTTCCGTACCCACTGGGCATTGGTTCAAGGTAAATGTTCTTGTAAAAGTACTTTTATGTTTACGTATTTTGTATTGTGCTTCGGCTTATTTTTGTAATTGTGCTTTTATTTTTACACGTGATTTTTTTCGCACTTGTGCCTGTATTTACTAGTACTTATACTTATACACTAATTTAAGTTTGTAATCTTAATTTTGTTGGAATTTCCACTAAAATTGTATGTCTGCTTGTACCCGTACTTTTTTTTGTAACCGTACAAGTATTTTATACTTATAATTTTACTTGGGTCGTGTTTGAATACATATGCGCATATTAATTGGACTCGAGTTTGTATCTATAATTGAATTAAATGTTTTTCCGACTCGATTTTAGCATAGTTTAAATATTCTACTTATTTTAATTTTAAAAATTATTTAAAATTAGAGTATTATGTTTTGTTCGAATTAAATTTATATAAAAAATAGCCATTGAAATCTCTGTTATAAATCTGTCTGTTAATCTTAATTTTTTAAATATATTTTTACAATATTAATTTTGAATTTTATTATCATATTTTTTTAATTCATTAAAATTTTTTTTGCCTTTTTTAATTATAATTCATAATTAAAGATTTATTTATAATTTATTCGGTTTATTATAATTATGCAAATAATTATTAATAAATATAGAGATCGACTTATATGATTTTATACATTTATTTTTATTGGCCTCTCTTGAGGTTGAAGTTTTTCATAATTTTACTTGTGGGCACTCTTTATATTTTTTTGACTAACCATCTAAGAATTGATTATATGAATCTTACCATTATTTTTTAAACAACAGTAAGTATGTCCATATTTTTATCGCTTTATAAAATATACACGTGTACAGTTTATATACAGAAATTAATTTATTTCTTCCTTAGAAGTAATTATTCAAATCTTTGATAAATCCTCACAAAACAAAGTGGATATAATGTAACTTTTAGCAGTTGTTCTTGAAATAGAATCTGGGACCAAATATTCCTCATTTGACACGAATACAGTGTTGATTCAGTATTTATATTGGGAATTTTGAGTGTGATATTCCTCCATTTTCAATATCTCTGCACACATATAATATATCTCTTCGTATGGGAATTAGTTGCTTTTATCAAGATCAATAACTATTTATATAATTTTGGAATTAATTTAGAGATTCTTAAATATTTCCAGTTAAAATATTCTGTATTTAATTTAAGGTTAAACCTCTCCAAAAAAAATTTTCTACTCGGTGAGTAAATCTAGCACCCTCATACCAATTTAGGTTAGGTAAAAAGTAAGTTTTATACAAAATTTCCATAAGCCTCTTTTTTTCGCTAAGCTCTTTTTATTTTCTGATAAATAATTTCCATTATAGTTCAAAATATTCTCTGAAATGTGTATTTTGAATCGTAAATAAATCCGATTAAACTTTTTCTGCAAATAGATGCGAAGTTTTCGAATTTTTGTTATTCATGTTCCTAATGGTACGTATCCAGAGTTAATTCCTATCCCATCTTTCTCAAAAAAAAATATAAAGCTGGTAATTCTAGATGCAGAATAGACAATCAAAGTATTTATTTGAAGCTCTTCTCCAATTTTTTTTTAAAGTATTTTTGATCTTTTCAAATATCCATAAAAAAGACTCCTATTTTTCATTACGTACTAAAAATAGGGATATGGGAAATATTTTTCTGTTATTAACGATCATTCATGCAACAAAAACTGGTTAACCCGTATCATTTAATCTATATTTTGATTCAAAATGAAAATTTCGTTTACTAATTATTATATTTAAAAGTTTTTTAGAACTCAAAAGTACATTGGTTTCGCTTTTATTTATGGATTCATCAAATATCAACTCAGTTCCAATTTCCAATTTGATTTTAATCTCATTAAAAAGTTTTTTCAATTCAAATAGAGTTATTGAGATCAATTTTTTGATTCTTTTATTTAAATATGACATCAATGAATATATTTTATTATATTCAGCATTAAATCCTTCTCTGAAAGGATTTTTTTGGTCTCCCAAGGTTTTTTTAACCAACCATAAATCTTTGATATTCCATTCGTGGGACGAGCAGATCTTTCTATTTTCAAAAATTCAATATTTTGATATTTTGAATTTTTTTTTTTTTTACAACTTTAAAATAATATTTCTATATCTCCATGACCGCAGTACAACTAGGGGATTTTTTTCTTTTCGCAGTAATAATAGATAACAGTGTATTTATTTAAAAAAAAAGTCTATTTTATGTTCCACATTCTTCTAAGATCATCATATTTCTCAAAAGTAAAATATTCCTCAGTCAAAACATTCATGTTTCAATATTAATAATTATAAAAAACCTAGTTTTCCAAATATAATAAATATCAAAATACCCTTATATTAATATAAATAATTTTTTGATTTTTATATTTTTTTTTGGAGGCCATCTCAATATTTCAATTTTTTATACTAAATTATGTAAAAAAATAATTTGAATATACTTTGGCAATTTTCTATTAAAAAATAGAATTCAAAGATTTATATTTTCGTTTTTATCTTATATAGTACAAATAAACAGCGATAAACAAACCCCTTCTATCACGATTTAAATTTTTTTTTAGGAAAAATTCTTGAAATTCGTGGACAAAAATGACTAGTACATAAATTAGATTCTAGGCTTTTTTTCAGAATCTTCGGAAATTTACAGATTTTATCCGCTTTTTCTAGCTTTTGAGGAAAAAAATCATTTAAACCATCGAGAAATATCGTTTTTTTTCTATAGATTTTTTTTATGAAAAGAACTAATAGTTTTTTTTAATTTTTATTGTGTAAATTCAAATTCCATCCAAGAGTAATAAAAATTTACTATTAAGTCAGTGTTAAAAAAAATGGCAAAAATTAGTTAAAAATTATAATTCAACCTTTCATTTTTTTATGTCGAAAATTGCTGGATTCTGACTGAGGTGAAAATTGGTATATTTTTTTTAGATTCTTCAACACTATTAAAAAAAATAAATCATAATCAACAAAAAGTTTTATTATCGATAATTATCGTGGGGCTTCAATTCAAAAAAAAAAAGACAAGCTTAAACCCCACAAGGGTTTTTTTGAAAATTAATAATTTAGATTTGGATAAAAAAAACTGATATTGAAGGGTAGAAGTTTATATGAAAATAAAATAAAATCTAAAAATTCAAATTGAAAAGTTCTGTATTTGGGTGTGAATATTTGTAGATTGGGAGAGGGGGGTCATTCTAGAGCATCTATGGTTCTTTGATCCAAAATCACTTTATCTAGTGCATTATTAATTTCGGACAACCGAGTCCGAGACATTTGATACAGATGTCTTCTTTCAGATAGTACTCTGGAAAGTCTGGCAATTTCGGCTTTATTATTTTCAAAATTATCCTCTTTAGCAGTTGATGAATTTGAGATATGACTTATACTAGAAATATGAATAATATCTGAGGACCACTCGTTGTTAGTTAAATGCTCATCTAAATTATTCTCAATGGGAATATAATTTGAAGATTGAACTTTTTGATGACCCAAAAAAGCCGTGTTTAATTTTGCAGTATGCCATGGGACTCCTAATTTAGTAGGAAGCTGAGTTGTAGGAGCTATATCAGAAAATTTATTCCGGATTGTCTTCTCAGTTTCATCCAATCCAATCAATCCATCACTTGACCACTCATGAATTGTGTACAATTTATTGGTTGATGGTTGAGGATTTATTCTTAAACCAAGATAGTTAAGAGAGTTATTAAGACTCTCAACGCTTGAGTTAGGAATAGGAGGCAAGTGTGAGTCGCCTAATCTTAGTACAAAATCATGATATAAAGCGAGATGATTTCGGTTCGATATTGTTATTAAAGTAATGTCTATACTTTTTGCATGTTTATACATTATTTCTTCGACTGAATAACTGACGGCACTTGTGCATTCATCAAGAATAGCGAACTTTGGTCGATGGTAAAATAGTCTGGCCATACAAATCTTTTGGCTCTCTTCATCAGTTAGAGAATTGGACCAGTTTTTTATTGAGTTTAACCCGCCCTCTTTTTCAGGCAAATAATCCAAACTAACGATCTTTAGGATTTCAAGCAGATCATCATCTGTGTGCCCATTTTTTATCATTAAGCTTTGACCATGAGGATAGATTATCTGATCTCTTAGGGACCCCATACACATATAAGATTGGGAAGGAATATACATAATATCATCACTGGGTGGTTTTTTAAGAATACCAAAAAAAGTGGGCCATAAACCGGAAATAGTCTTTAACAAAGATGATTTCCCTATGCCAGCTGGGCCTTTTACGAGCCAATTCTCGCCGGGATTGACAGTCCAGAAAAGAGGTTGAATAAGAACTTTACCAGAATAATATGGGTTGAGGCTAGGAAGGATGATTGGAACACAAGTCAATTTAATTCCATTGAAATTCTGGTAAACTACCCTTCTTGCACCAGCTAGAGTCAAGTCTTTATTTAAGTTTGCAATATCATCGGAACTCTCAAAGGGCTCAGGATAATAATCTTTACGCAATGCATGACCAGTTTGAAGAAATGAAAAGATTAGATCAGTGCTGCCAGAAAGTTCCATTAATCTATTAGGAGTATACATTAATCTCCCTATTGCATCAATAAAATATAGCATTAGCCATCTGTTAGAGGAATAGTTTCTCATTCTAATGGCGCTGAAAGAATAATTGGCTTCCAAATTACCAAGATCTTTAAAGGATGGATAGGATCCTAAGAAATAACCAATAACGGGGGGAATGTACTTTACAACCATATTTTCAGCAATGACATATTTAAATCTCATCTTTATTATAGACTGGCTTAGTTTGAAAAGTTTATGGAGGGATTTGGAGGAAGAAAGCTTTTCAAAATCCTCACCACTATTAAAGGATATTTCCTCCGAATTGGCGGCAATATGAGAATAATCTAACTTGTATCTTTTTTCGATTCGGTCTCGAGTATCAATGAGTTTTTCAAATGAAGGTGTAATTTTTTTAAGGAAGAGAAAAGATACAGTATAGAATAATGCAATCAAGGCAGAGCCGTTTACGCCCAGATTTTTATTAATCTGTGTACCTAAGGCGACTAAGTCTATTGTGGGGTTCACAATGCTGGAAAGTAAAAGAGATAAAGCTGAACAGAATTTGGTGATATCGCCTTTAAGTACTCTAAATCAAAACAAAAAGGGTTTGAAGTCAAGTTTTGGCTATGTGTAAAATAAAAAAATCATTAATTATGGGAATGTGACTTACTTGTCGGGATTGTTATATGCTCTATTCATTTTAGCAAGCTTGAAGGTTATGTTTTCGTTATTTAAAAACAATTCGTAAATATAATTGGTTAATCGAGAACGAATAGCAGAGGAAAGAATAGATTCCAAGTAGTGAATCAAACTCTTAGTATAAGTTAGTGGTATGGACAAGATTAGATGCGAGAATAAAGCCATGAAGAACTTTCTCCTTTTAGCTTGAATCAGGTATTTTATGACATTACCATCCAACTCGGTCATTATGATTTTGATCCAAATTCCCAAAATTGATAGCAGAATATGAATATATACAGTCAATGCCTCTCTACTGTACCAAGTCGGAACTAAAATTCTAAGCAGAATTCTTAATTTAATAAAAAACCCTATATTGATACCACCAATCCTTTTTGGAAGGAGAATTATATTTTTTGTGTTTAGTATCTTGCTAGATATTCCTGGATCAGATAAATAAGCCATTTTTTTTAGTGGATTTTTTAATTCATCTGGTAAAAATTGAAAGCTATTATTTTCATCAGGACTATGGCTGGTTTGCAAAAAATAAACAGAGTCAAGATCTAAAATTGAATTGATTTTATCTATTGATGGCTGTTTGAAAAACAACTTTTTTGCTGTTTCAAAAATTTCAGGGAAAAATCCCTCTTTGTGTAAGTTCATATTTTCTTTTATTCTTTTCAATGCATCTTTATATTGATAATAACTCGAAAAAATTATCAATGAAATGACTCCTGTTACTGTCAGAAGAGAGGTTTTTTTAAACTTGTGAAATTTGGATTTCTCGATATAACTCATAGGAAAATATTAATAAGAGCCAAAAATAGACTATTTCACTATTTATTTTGAAGAAAATAAGAAAAATTAAAATAAATCACAATTATTTATTGAAACTTTATCAACTTTAGAATAATGTTCTATTTATCAAAAATATAAATCATGGGACTCGATTTAAAAAATTTCAAAAAAGACAAGCTAAAAAGTCCCCTGAGCCAATGTGCTTTGTTATATATAATAAACCATCCGCATTATAACCTAATACATTTTTTAAATATTAAGCTTCAGATAACTCCCGACATTGATCAATCGCTTCCAGGATGGCAAAAAAGATGCATGTGTAATTATATCAGTATAAATGTAGATTTGTGATATGAGTTAGCATTTTCCGGACCAAAAAATCATTTTATTCCTATTTGTGAATTACAAATTTTTTTATGAAATAATATATAATTTAGTTAACACAATTACACATGTTTTTTAATATTAAAAATTATTTTATTAACCAGAAAATGTATGCAATTTTTGCACTACCGGCCATGAAATAGAAAGAGTTGGATTGGATATACCAAACAAGCATTTTTGTTTATTAGGAAATAATAATAACAAATTAGCTAGTAAAAATCACTGGAAGTAATTATATTTTGAGTAGCTATTGCGAAAACTTCATTTTCTTGCAGTAGAAATTACATCATTTGCTGGGGTTTGTGATAACGAAAATGATGGGCATTGATGATTTTTTCTTAGATTAAAAGGGCATAAAATATCCATAAATGTTGGCCAAAAAAATATACTCATAATAACTCTATCAGTACATCTTTGCCAACTATTTATAGTCAATCATATGCAGCAGACCTAATCTTTACATTGTTGATAAAATATAGTTAGGTCAATAAAAATACCATATTTCTGCTCTGAATTGAAAAATTAATTCCATTTATAATTATTATAAACTAATATTATATTTGTATTTATTTGCATATTATAAAAAGGAGAGTCGATTTGATAGAATTCATCCTATAAAAAAATGTACTTCCTCCAGAACATTTCAGTCAGCTTGCGAAGGCCCAATAATTGAGTATATTTATTAATATTAAACAATAAACAGTAATTAACCCTTTCAAGGTTGATGGCACAAAAATTTGGATTTCCTTTTTGCTATATATTCTCATTTAATTAATTTTATTTGTATATTATTGGATAAATCAAAAAGTTGGGCCTGTTGAAAGGGTTAATTCACAAAAATAGGAGCAAGGTTTAAATTTGTGCCCGGAAATGTTTAAAGGGTTACACATACACATGCATTCATCACACGCAATTTTTGGGATCCGCATATCATATGGGTGATTCTTAGGGATACGGAACGCTTTTTTCCTGAATTACTTATAAGTTGATTTATTAAAAAAAAATTCAATTGGTTAGTTAATCACTATTATTTCCAGAATTGGGGTAAACTAGCCTTCTTTACATTATTGGCAATTATTATTTGCTATTAATTTTTATTTCAAGCAAATTATTAACTTAGCATTAAAAAATGGAATCCTTACTAAATAGAAATAAGAAACTTTAGCGAGAAAAGCATCTGGTATTTCAAAAAATTTCCCATTCATACATTAAGGTCTTATTACAATAAAAAAAAAGGTCTGATCACAAATTTATAATGGAGATGCGAATGTGAAATGTTAACAAATGTTTAATTTTTACATAGATACATTAGGGTCTGTCCCAAGTCAGCATTAAAGACTAAATTGAATTTGCTGGCTTAAGCCATTTCCAATAAGATTCAGTTAAAATTAACAATCTTATCCCATCTACCAATTATTCACACCTAACTTTTTTGTCGTTGTTTTGGAATTCAATTTGAAGCTATAAAAATAAGTTATTGGGTTAGAATTCAATCCAGAAAAATACTCAGATATTTTTTTAACACATTTTATTAGACATTTAACAAATTCTATTTTTATAGCACCAATGGATTTTTGATCTCATCTAATTTTAAGTTAATATAATCGAATGTTTATTTCTGGTCTAATATAGCGAATAGAATTTTATTATTTTTAAAATTAGGCACCAAAATACCCGCGTATATTTATTCAAAATTTTGATCTGCCAATGGGAAAAAATATGGGCTTTTTTTCGAGGTGAAGATTTAAGAGGTGCCAACTTAAGACCAACTCTACTGATTTAGGAATAAAAATGGATCTCACTTTCCTAACAATACCGACTTCCATACTAAATAATTATTACCATTCATCACCATTCTTAGACCTCAGTCATCCAGCCTACTTGAAGCAATGCCAGGGGGGGTCTTTCGGTTGGTAGATTGAACCCTTTTCCCGTAGGTACGCAGCCGGTAGTCCGGCAGAGGAGCTTATTGTAGTTAGGATAATAGTCTTTTCTATACGTATTTTTCTTTTTTTCAAATTTTTTTAGTATAGTTTTTAATGACGTTATCTTACAATAAAATTCCGTGATACAAAAAAAAAACACCATTCTTAGAATAGTATAGACCGTTCTTCCGGATCGAAGTTCTATTCAGCAACTGATGGTGGGCTGTTTAGACCGCTTCCCAATTTTTTGTTACAGATAACCCACGTTATTCACAAGCTATTTTCAAAAAAAAAAATCTTGTGAATTGTGAAGATAAAGTAAATTAGAGATTGGTTTATAAACTTGGCTATAACTGAATTTACAAAATGTGTTCCGATTATGAAATGGGAGATCCTATTATGGAACAGACACTTGCCTAACAATTTTTTATTATTTACAGGGTTCTTCATAGTGACAGAAAATCGTTTAGGAAATATATTTTGGATTACCTAAACACTAAACAAGTCAGTTAATTAAATATTGGTTAAATGTTTTTTCTCAACAGAATCTGAAAAAAATAGACAGAAACTGGAAAATTCCACAAAATCTGGGAAATTTCAACAGATTTCATTTTTAAATCATATTTACCAATGAAAACCGATAAAATTCTGCAAACTTTTTATCAAATTTTACCATTGAATAAAGTATCATCATTCATATTTATTTAGTCAGTTACAAAAATTGGAATAAAACGTTAATCTATTCTTAATTAATATCATTGAATATAGATATATGCGTTTTTAATTAATAAATCGTAAGCTTAAAAAAAAAATATGTGCGTGCGACTATAGCTTGTTAAGGGGGTTTCTTTGGGTCAAAAAGAGTGTTTATCTTTCCAGAAAATATTATTTAAACATAGAGAAATCGAATTTTATTCATAAAAATTAATCCCAAGAGTAAATCAAAATTAAGTAAGATACCGTCTTTATCATCCTAATAAACAAAAGACAATAATAGAAATAGAAATAGAAATAGAAATAGAAATAGAAATAGAAATAGAAATAGAAATAGAAATAGAAATAGAAATAGAAATAGAAATAGAAATAGAAATAGAAATAGAAATAGAAATAGAAATAGAAATAGAAATAGAAATAGAAATAGAAATA
>LSSL01000874.1:21241-46859 GCA_001953115.1 Smittium mucronatum
AGAAATAGAAATAGAAATAGAAATAGAAATAGAAATAGAAATAGAAATAGAAATAGAAATAGAAATAGAAATAGAAATAGAAATAGAAATAGAAATAGAAATAGAAATAGAAATAGAAATAGAAATAGAAATAGAAATAGAAATAGAAATAGAAATTAAATTAAAGTTCATAAATAAAACTTTTGGTTTTATATCTCACAGATGTGGAGTGAAATTGTATATTTTATAACACATGAGGTGTTATAATCTTCTTAGTGTATTTAAAGGTTGGAAAATAAAAATCTAAAAAATAATTTAAAAAACCGAAAAATTAGGTGCAAATCTGAAATTATATTTAGTAGACTAAATCATTTTTAAGAAATTTGCTGAATTAGAATTTCCAGCTATTAAAAACTGAAAAATAATCAAGCAAAAATTGAAGCCTTTGTTTTTTGTATTTTTGGTTTAAATTTCCCTATTTTTTTATATTAAAGCATGTGATAGGAACGTAATAATTAAAAATTAAGACCAACATCGACGATAGCTAATGATATCAAATTTAAAGCTTTACATAAAGTTTTACATGTATCAATTTTTTTTTTTTCTTATCATAAATAATTATTCACTACTGTAATGCTATTTTGATATAGACATGATCTAGAAAATCATAAATATTTTATAGTCCCACTTAAACTCCAATATCTTAATAAATCATTAAACATAAAAAATATATAGATAGCATGTTCTCAGTTATAGTTTGTTCATGATATTAGTTTATTATTCTTGTGCCGAAATTTTTTTTCCTAAAAAACCACTATTTTTTAGATTTATTATAATAATTGAATCTCAAAAAGTTGGTAAAAAAACTGTGATTCGGTTAAGAAAAAACCGAATTTCCAGGATGTCATTTATTTACCACTATTTTTTTCAGATTTTCATACAAAAAATTTCAGATTTTATTGGTTAAATTGTTAGATTTGCATTAATACGGTAATATTTTCAGTTTTTCAAAAAATGTTTCAGACAAATCTAAAAATTTCAGGTTTTGAAAAGATTTTTCAGGACTTTAATGTTTAACCGTATTTACAGATATCCTCAGTTTTATACGACTTTTTTAAGCGAATTTCGATGTTTCGCGAATTGGAAAATCTTCTTTTGTTTTTTTATGCGAATTCTCATTTTTCGCGAAATGTAATTAAACAGTATAATTGCTTACAATATCTTTCTTGATTTAATTTATTCAATTAAAATGTAATTAATTTATAGACTTGTTTAAATAAATCTTACGGGTATTCGTTATGAAACTGCTGATTTTTAAATTTTAACTCTTTCATTCGCCAAATTTTTACATAATTTTTTTTGAAACGTTGCAAGGGATATTATATAATATGATATATTTCATAGGCCAAATATATAAGATTCGATTTCCCGAAACTAAATAAATAAAGATAAAAACGAAACTTTCCGTACAATAAGTGTCATTTTTAACATTTACACTGTAAACCTTGATATTTTTAGTGTTTTATTAGTCAAAAATAATCGAGTACAAGCATATAAATGAAGATAAAAATGACATTTTCTTGACAGTAAGTGCATTTTTTTACATTTACAATACACAAATTCAGATCGGTATTATTTTATTAGTCAAAAAAAATCAAATTAAAACAAATAAATGACAAGAAAAATGGCACTTTCTGGACAGTGAGTGCATCTTTTTACATTTAAACTATAAAGTATGCTATTTTAATGTTTTATTAGCCAAAAATAATCAACTCTAAACAAATAAACGAAATTAAAAATGAAATTTTCTGAGCAGTCAGTACATTATTTTACATTAAACTATAATATTATTTTTTTTGCAAAGTTAATTTGTGATTTCAACAATTTAAATTTACCAATGCGATTTTCAGAATTTAATTAATAAATGCATTTATTTTTTTATAATTCATTTTAGGCTTCATCTTTTAACTGTTCATCACTTTTTTATTTGTAATACTTAATTATAAATGTATTTTAAGATGCTACTATATTTGCTTTTAATACCGTATGTGTGCGATTCATTGGTACTATTGACTTTTTCAGACTTCTCTATGAAGCCATTTTAGTATAACCAGAACTAAAAGGATTAAAATAATAATAAGCAATGTATAAGGGCGTTCCCTATATAATTTTAACGATTTTATGGTAGGTTTATTGCTATTTGAATGAAATAAAGAATTTTTTGGATATTATCTAAATTAAATTAAATAAAATCATGGTTTTCAAATGTTTTATGAAGTTATATAATAATTGGATATATTAATATGCAATTTTAGAAATTGAGAAAATGTATTTATTTTGGGATAAACGCATTTAATTGAAAAATTCAGAATAATATGAAAATTGGCGCCATTTTCAAATAAATGCGAATTTATCAATTTAACGCGTTTTATTCAATTTTAACCTAATTTCTCAATTTCCCAAAATCCGTATCAAGATATTTAAATAATAAAATTTTGCGTCAGATTTTTCATTATAAGCTCCAGATAGCGGAAATGATGCATTTTTTTGATTATTGGGGCCAAATATCAATAAAAATTTGTATTTTTTTCCAACACTATTTTATTTAAGCTTTATAGCAAAATTTAGTTATATATTACAAAACTCATTTCAAAATTATATATTATATTTTTTTCGCTTTTATTACTTTGGTAATAAAAATCCCTTTAGTTAAAAATTTAAATAAAGATAGGGAATACATAAATAAACAAGCAAATTTCAAGATTACTTTTAATGTCTTGTTTATTTCTGATGGGTAATATAATTAAATTCCTCAATATCATAAATTAAGCCTTGTAATTCTTTTTTATTTTTGTCTCGGTTTTTTTTATATTTGGAATTTATGAAACCCGTAATTCAAAAAACTAAATTTCACAACTTATTCCCGTTATTATAAAAAGTGATTCATATTATAATCCAGATTTAAAAATTCTTAAACCCAAAATGCAATTCGAAAAATCTGACGCAAACGTTTATTATTTAAATATCTTGATACGGATTTTGGGAAATTGAGAAATTAGGTTAAAATTGAATAAAACGCGTTAAATTGATAAATTCGCATTTATTTGAAAATGGTGCCAATTTTCAAATTATTCTGAATTTTTCAATTAAACGCGTTTATCCCAAAATAAATGCATTTCTTCAATTTCTAAAATTGCATATTAATAAATCCAATAATTATATAACTTCATAAAAAATTTGAAAACCATGATTTTATTTTAATTAATTTATAATAATATCCAAAAAATTCTTTATTTCATTCAAAGGCATGGATTGCGTTGGTAACCTAATTAATTCTGTTTACTTATTACTCTTTGTAAATTTTAGGACTGGATTTAGCAAATGACTTATTATCTACATAAAAAGTAACATTAAGTAAACTGAAAAGTAGAAGACACATAAAAAAATATTTAGCTCTTTATATATTGTTAGCTTCTCTAACCTTCCAAAAATAATTGGGTAATTTTATGTACTTCTTCCTATAACACTACCAAGGCTTTATCTATTTAACAGAATACTAAATAATGTTTAGGCAGAATAAAAATGACCTTTTTCAAGATGATTTTATTTATGAACATAAAATCGCTCTTTTTATACCTATTTTAAAACTAATATTCAGAGTTTTAAATTTAACAAAAATAGCTCTTTGGCAGAAGAAACTAATAAAATAATAAATAATGTATGTAATAAAAGCAAATCAATAGGCTGGATATGAAATTCAATAAGTTTTTGGAGGCTTAAATGGGAAATAAGTTGTAACCTGCACCATGCAGCATTTTTGACGACCATAATTTTTAATAATACCGTCTAATATATCTCCTTGTATACACGAATTATGCAAGATATACTTATACTCACAACAATATCAATAAATAAAAGTAATTATCTCTGAAAAAATTTATCTAATCTAACATCGATCATTAGAAATTTAAACTTATAGCTTTTATATTGAAAATTTTTATCGGGAGGTTGCACTAAATTAACATTAATACAGTTTTCAGCCTTTCTAGATAGGTCTAATAAACTTTACATTTACAGAAAAGTTTTTTTTTTAACTCTCTTATTTTCAGTTTTATTCTGTATTTAACTTTATATATCCTAAAAATACGGTGGAAATAATTCTTATAGAGTGAGAAGTGTACAATGGATCATTTTTTAAACTTTGAAGGTATTTACATCTTAATTTTTTTTTGAAGATAATCTCGATAAAATCGATATTTTATAACTGTTTTAGTGCAAAGCCCAATAAAGATAAAAAAAGCTACTCATTATTCGCGAATTTAATCCCCCACTTTTTTTTTATAGAATAGGCTGTGAAAGCACATAATTATGCAATCATTTTTAGTGGATTTCATTTTAGCAATTTTTTTTTCGAAAAATACCCGCGTAAATCGAGAGATAACTGTACTACCCTTTGATCCAGAAAAATTTCTACAAAAATTCATTAATAAAATATCATATTCATCTATCACCTTCTATTTTTTCATATATTAAGTTTAATAAAACACTATAAATCTAATAAGCAGCTTTTAATTTAGTTATTAAAAATATTATTTGACCTTAAATAAAGGTGCAACTAGAAATTTTCATTAAAAAGCTTTAGTGAAATAAAAGATTTAAATATTCTTGAGTTTTACTTTTAAATATTGGACTAAAAAGTTTTTTTCCTAATGCAAACTTATAAAATAAATCCTTCGTTTAATGAAAAGATCGTTTCTTTTTTATGTATTTTTTTTAACTTTATCAAAAAAAAAAATTAGGGCTAAATTTATTATTAAAAATAATAATATGTTTTAGCCCTTTACCACCAAAAACTGATATTAGATCACTTAATAACTTTAAAATCATGGAAATAACTTATATTCACAAGAAAATATTCATATAAACTTGTAAAAAAGGCTTAATTTCATATTTATAAACTAAATAATTTTTTTACAATTTATCAGAACAAAGTATTATAGAAAAGAAAATTTTTTAATTTAAAACCCGTTTATAAATCAATTTTGAAGAGTTGTTAAACCCAATTTGGTGTAAAGATTTAAATTAATTAATGTAAATAATGGCAAAATCATTATTCGAAAAATAAGTTGTGGAATTTTATCGGTTTTCGTTGGTAAATATGACTTTAAAAATGGAATCTATCGATATTTTATATATTTAGTGGAATTTCCTAGATTATATTAATGGATTAAAGCCAAAAATTAAATATTTATAGGAAATTAAATCGCTTACAGGTTCATGAAAATCACAGCTATGGAGTAAATAAAAATAAAAGATAATGTTATATTGCCTAAGAAGTTTATACTGAAAAAAAAGAATAAAGATAAAACACAAAGAAAAAAAAAAAGAAAATATAATAAATTTTCAAAAAAGAAGTACGATTTGAAGGTAGATTTTTTTTGGGTAAAATTTCCCATAAAGAAATTGAGCAATGTTAATATCATTCTTTCTATTTTCATCTATTATTTACAATCGGGAGGTTAAATAAGATTATAATTAACCATTGAACTATACTAGTTTAAACCAATACTTTCAATAGAGCATAATTAATCAGTTTACTCCCTGAAAATGGCAATAAAAAGAGTTTTTCATTCCAATTGAACCTTTTTTTCTGTATATGTGTTATCATTCTTTTAGTCAATAATCCACTTTCATTTATGAAAATTAGTATATTTCGCTATCGTTTATAATTAAATTGCTCTTGGGTATTATTAGTCTTTCGATTTTAACCGGTATAGATTATTATTCAATGAAATAATAACATTTTTATGTTTCCATCAAAAAAATAAACCCGAAAATCTAAAAAAAGAGTCTAATTCTATGGAAAAAGGGTCAATTGGAATAAAAAAATCAAAAATTGCTATGAAAAGCCCTTTACTTAATTTCGAAATATATCACTAAGATAATGCAAAATTTTTTTTGATAATCTAGAGTTGGGATTTCAAAAAAAAATTCTATATGCAAAATATTAAAGCATTATTAGACCTATAAATTTTTTAAAATTTTATTGGGTTTTCTGTGAAATAAATTCATATTTACTCAATGGTTTAATCAGTAAAAAAAAAAATTTCCCAGAAAAAACTATTATATAAGGGAGGTTATTTTCAAGAATAGAGTTTTTTCTAATTTCTAAATCAATAGATAGACTTGAATTCATTTATAATTTTTTTTTTTAAGACGAGCTAATTAATTTATGAAAGATCATTAAAATACAAAAACATGCTAGCCCCAATAACATTTCCACACTTTTCCAATAGAAAATTTGCTTGGAAATCTCAATTCCAGATTAGCCAATTAATTTATTAATTATTTTTGGAGTTTTTTCCAAATTATATTAGAAAAGATTTAGTTGGAAAAATGGGCTCTCAATGAGATCACCCACATAATCAACCAATATAAAATAATTATAATAAAAATGGTAAATAGCAAAAAAGTGAAATTTTCGAAAATTTTTCAAAATTTTAACACATAAAATTGAAACATATTTAATCAGAAGAAATAATATAATTTTTTTTAACCAAAAAATAATTTATGTGTAAAAATAAGTAAAAAATACCAAATTAGACACACATTGATAAATTTTTTATAAAAAAAAAAAAAATGATGGAAAATATTTGATTTTATATCGAAAAATAATTTTTTTTTGCTAATTAACTTAAAAAACTTTAAATTCTCCATTTATTGGGTGAGATTATACCCGATTAATTGAGCATATTTTTATCATAATAAGACGGATAGACTTCTTTGAAACCAGTGTAAAATTTTTGGCTTTAATAATGGTTATTGACATAGTCTTATTCATAGATTGGTTATCTTGATAATTGAATTTTTAACAGTTTTTGATTTTTATTCTATAAAATTAAAATTTATATAGAAAGAAATATACAAAATAAAAATAAAAAAAACTTTTTAAATAATCTTAGTTTCATTTTTTTCATCAATTTATAACATCTTTTAATTTCATTTGACATATAAATTAATTTAAAATTTTAAAAACGCAATCGGATGGTTCTATTTATGAATAAAATCTTCCCCACTTAAATTTTACTATTTCCTAATTTGAGAATAAATTAGCGCCCCATTTAACCCTTTCAGAGCCAATGGTAATAAAAATAGATTATTTCAATGGATTTTCAATTGGTTCTGAATTTTTTTATCTAAATCCAATCAAATTATAATATTTGATAAATAAGTTATACAGCAGTGGTTAATAAACTCCAAAGATAAGGATGCGCATTTAAAATTTTCTAATTCAACTACGAAAAAAGTGGAGCTGTAAATGGACAATAATCTCTATTATTCATTTCCAATAATTAATCAAGAAACTCTCAAAATTATTAAATGCGGATCCCCCCCTATCTATCTATAAGCTTTTTTATTCTCTCCATTTAAAATTATCTTACATAAATTGCGCATATAAATTTTTGTAAATTATAAAAGAAGAAAAAAAAAAAGTTTTTACGCATTAAAAACCTTCAATAAAATTATTAATAATTATCAAAATATGGATATATAACACTATTTATTTCTTTTATCTTTAAATAATAAAGGATTCTAGCGAATTTAACTATTTTTTTTTTGAAATTACAAAAAGTGAATTAAATTTGGTTTTATTGAAACATATTAAAAAAAAAGTGAAAATAAATACGAATTAAAGCGACCAATTACAAAAAAAGTTAATCTTATTATGTCAGAATAAAAAATTACATGGAATTATTTGTGTCTCTGTGTTGTGTTTTATATGAATATATCACATAAAGCTGAAATAAACAGAATAATATAAACTATAATTTGGAGCATGGTGGTATAAAGATACTAGAAAATTTTTCATTAATATATAAGGAAAGTTAAACATAATATCTTTATATACAATTGGGTTTTCTTAATTTTAATAAATGTAATTCATTCGCATTTAATATATAAACACAAATATATAACACTTATTATTTAAATTTTTTTGAGTGGAATGAATTATATACACAATTTTGAACATATTCGAATATAAATAACATGAATGAAAGAGTATTTTGTATTTAAATTTCATATTAAAAGAAACAAAATATCCACAATGTAGAAAGACTAATATATTTTGAATACAGATTCAAAACCTTATAATTTTCTTTTCTTAGTTTATGAACTCTTCTTATGTATAAAATTAATTAAAATATCTTTACTCAAATTCCAAAAAATACGTATTCTTTTCTTAAATTTTAAATTTCGAAAGCAAATAAATCAATTTTCATTCCACAGTCTTAAAATATTTATAGATTTAAAGTATTTAATGCTATGAAATTTTCAATAATATAAACTCAGTATAAATTTTTTCGTATTTTTTGCTCTGATTCTATTCATTCTCGCTTTTTTTTAATTGGATGTAGTACAACAAAAAATTATTTAATTTTTTCAAATCGAAAAACTTTTGTTTATTTTTTTCCCACTTCTTTTGAAGTTGCAATATCAAAGGTATGGTTCCTCGGGTCTTATTTACTTAAATTTGATCTTGGTATAGTAAATTTGACCTCCATTCACGAAATCACTAGTATTAATAAAATAATATATCACATCTTATCCCCCTTTTAAAATTTATATTATACTATAGACTTTACCCTATAATAAAAATTATCAACTCAAACATATTTAGTTATTATTACCCTTTTAATGCGTAAAAACCCCTTCTAATCCAAAATTGAATTTTAATAACATCATATGAACCGCAAGAAAAACTAAAATGATTTTACCAAGTTGGAAAGGATTTTTGTAACATCTTGAAGTTTTTCACATTGATTGATTGATTGATTGATTGATTTTATTGCTTAATTGGAAATATTTTTATATATTTAGATAAATCAGGATATTGATCCAACAGATGTTGCTAATATATAAAAATAAAAGAGATTCATTAAATCATATCTGATAGGCACAAGTGTGTACTTAGATTTCAGATTAAAAGTAAGTGCTTAAATTGTGTAATACTTATTTAAAGGTATCTTTTTTTCTTTAAAAATTTTACACTAATCAATTTTTCTAGGTTTTACAATGAATTAAAAAATCTCAAAAAGCTCATTTAATTAACTAAATTTATGAGTACTACTGTATTTTGTTCCAAGAATTTTTCTCTTATCAATTTGAAATTAGAAGATGGGGATCGAATAGGTAAAATTTATTTTATTTAGGGATCAATTACTCAGAAAAAAATTATTTAAATACAATCATATTATTTCCCTTTTTTATAACTTTTTTCATTTAAATTTATTAAAGTGATTTATTTTTTGCAAGGCTTCGGTAATTTTGGCTCACTTAGGTCAGTACGCTTTATGATCTTATTTGATATACATTAGCTTTTATAATATATAATCATGCTTTATTTTTTTTTAATTTGGTGAATTATTGATCCATTGAGCTTGCCGTTAAGCTCTGCAATCTATAAAAATATATTAAAATCCGAATTTCTTTATAAATTCAAAATTAATCATCCAATAAAATTTTATAAACGATAAAATAATAAATAAATACATTTTATATCACTAATAGTAATAAGAAACCCATTCTAAATTATAAAGCTCTGTGGGAAAAAAGTGTTGGGAATAATTTATCTATTATTCATATGAAAATTTCACATTTATAAAAAGTAAATTTATTTGACAATCAGAACTTTAAATTAAAAAAGAAATTATACATTGAAAAAATGTGGGAAAAATATTAGAGATTTTTTTTTGAATATTATAGTTTTTTGGTTATTAAATATCAACAAGTCTATGGTTTTCGTAAAAAAATCTGTCTTTAAAATAATCTCCCGAATTGATTTGACTTTAAAGTTTAACATTTTTAAAATATTTAGCAGTTATTCATCTCTAAAATCGGAAATAATTCAATCAAATTTAAGAAATATCACCAATAGAAATTTCGCAACATATTTTTTGACATTTTTGGAATAAGCTCGCCACCATAACTGGAAATTTTTGAGATAAAAAATACATTTTTTTATAAAAGATAATTTTATAGTATAAAAAATAATTTTAATTCTAGTAAAATGTATCATTTTCTAAACAAAGATCAGATTTTAAAAATCACATGGACATATTTTTTTCTTTCTTTTTATAATTTTCGCTGTATTTATCATAATTAAATAAGGTAAGAGTTTTAAATTTCCATAAAAATGCCTATGTATTGCTATTAAATTTCCATCCTAGCTTCACATCCGGTTTTTTTTTTAGATTCCAAATAGTGAAATTGTATTTATATTGTTTTAAAAGCGCAGAACTTTTTTTGCTACAGTGTTACTATAATTTCTTCATTCGGTGACTCCAAAACTACAGGGTTGTACCATATTAATATTTTTTATACTTTTTGAGTGTTTCTTTAGAAAATTAAAATATATTTTGATAAAAATTTTATGATTATTATTTATATATTGGAGGTTTTCATGCGTAAATTTCATTAATAACTTAATTTTAAACTATTTATAAAATTTTTATTAACTATAAAAATATTTTTGCTAAAAAAACAGTTTTTTGGTCTTAGGTTTCTTATAGAATAATATCTAGAAATAACCTGCAAAATTTAAAGATGAAATAATAACCCATTAATGCATAAGTATTTTTAAGTGCACTTACTGGGTATATTTGTTTTCTAATATTTTCTTTTTGGGTAAAATTTGTTTGTGTAAACAATTTTTTTTTAAAACTTTAGAAAATCTTCAATTTTACTCATACTAAAAAAAACGCTGCACATTTTTATTTCATGAATACATTTACATTTAATATTTTAAGATTATTTTTTATTAAGAACCAAAAAAAAAAATTTAAAGTTTAGGATATTTATTAAACTTCAAATACTTATTTTTCAATCAATTTTTCTTCATATAATAAAGAAAATATATATGTTTAGCAATATATAAAATAGTGAAAAAGTTTGGGAATTGTTAAAATGAGTATTTTAAATCAAAAAAATTGCTGAAGAAAGTCAAAGAGCAAATTCGAAAAATCTTTCCTTTAGTAGATGATTCTTATTTTATAATAAACATTTTTACCAAATTCAAAATATAAATACAAAAATGTATTTTTAATGAAAATTATTTACTTTCATTTATTTTTTAAAAAAAAAATTGGATAACTTTTTTATAAAATACTGTGAAAAATAACATAAAATATAACATAACTGTCAAAGCTATATCAACACTCATTTAAAAGTATATTACATTATAAGCATAAACATACACATACACATACACATACACTAATTCAATAATTATGAGCTGTAGAAGGTTTAATTTAAAAAATTCAATTATAAAAAATATATATGAAGCTACCTGAATAACGTTTTTATTCGCCTTATATTTTTCCATTTTATGACTCAAGAAAATATTTCAAATTTCTAAAGTTGATAATTTTAGAAAGTAAGCAGTTTATGAAGCGAAAAATCCAGAAAATTATTTTTAAACTATTTATTATAATATCTCAGTTTCAGAACTCATTCCCTTTTTTTAAAATAACAAAGTGAAATTATTTTACTCAAATTTTATTGAATATTTTTTTAAATATTGATCCAAGTTGTAAACATACATATAATTAATCGAATAAAAAAGTTCACTATTTTTTGTGTATAACTGTAATATAAATAAATTTCCTCAATTTAAAAAAGTTTTTCAGTGTATTTAAACGCATTTTGTGTGTCTTTTACATTATTTTAGGTACAAATAATTTTAACCTTGTTTCTTTTTACCATTTACGAAATATTCAGATTTCAAAAAATTGAAAAAATACTTAAAATTTATTAAATTATTTCTATTATTGGCAATAGAAGCATATTTTCCTAGTATTAACAAAACATAGATAATTTTTAGTTAGAAAATACGTTTAGTTGATTTATTGCGCTATAATTTTATTCACACATATTCAAGCTTCTAAATTCATTTTGACACTTAGCATAGCCCGAAATTTATTAATTTTTTACCGATTCTTAAGGTTATACATAGATATTTTTTTAATTTATCACTCACTAATGGTAAATTTCTTAATGAGCTATTTTTAAATATTGTTTTCAAGGATTAATAATACTGAAAAAATAGTATATATATTATAAAATATTTTATGTAGCCTGTTTTAATATAAACTTTTTAACTAAAAATATATTTGGATAGCTTTACAATAAATATATCCGATAATTATTTGAATTATTTCCGTTTGAAATAGTTGATGAGCTTGAGGATAATTTAATAAAATCATCGAAATTATGTTATTTGTTTTATATTAATTAAACTCTGCGCTTTTAGAAAATATACACAAATTGTATTTAAATTTTAGTTTGCAATATATTTATTCATTTCGAATTTGTTTTTTTCACTATATTATTTATTAAAGTCATAATTTACATTTTATAGCGTTAAAAATCAATTTTTTCAATTATTTTTTGGTGCGGGATTAAAGGTTTTTTGAATTTTAAATAATAATTGTAATAATAAAGAATTTTACCTCAACTATAAGGTCTAAATAAAACCAAAGAATTCAAAATTAAATGCTGCAAAAAATAAACTTCAATATATTTAATAATCTATATTTATTATTACATTTAATGATTTATATTATAAATAAGCTGATTTGTTGGGTCATTGCAGAAATAAGGTGAATATTTGATAACGGAATATTAATATCTTTATTTTTTTAAAAAAAGATCTAACACAATTTTTTTTTTAAATATAAACAAAAATAAAAACTAAAAAACTGACTAGAATCTTTAAAAATTTCATACTGGGTTTAATTTTTTTGGATTTTATTACATGAAAAAATAGAAATTATCGTTTATTTGCACTGAAAAGTTATGGGGGGATTCGATACAAGTAATTCTAAAAAGAGTGTGATTTCAAACAAGCAAAAATTAATAAAAATTATTTCGATGAATTTTTTGATAAGGGTTCGTTATGTAAAGGGGGGTTTAATTGAGGGAAAAATTCTAGAGTTTTGAGTTTCTCTAAGTGTCATAATGTTTTTAAATACATAAATTATAAACAATTTGGTTTACATAAAGTAAATGAATTTTTTTTAGTTTTTTTTTTCAAAAATGCAAATTTATTTTTTAATAAAAAATTATGGAATTATGTTAATTTATTTTGACTATTTTTGCTATTTCCCTGAAAATAAAAACACTTATTTCACCAAATATTTTCAAAAAAGTCTATAAATGCTATTATCACACCGATATTTAGAAAAATATAAGACTTTTAATACATAATGAGGGCTGTTTTATATTAATATTTATATTATAATGTAAAAACAATAGAGTTTTTTTTCTTTATCATCTTTTAATTTTTTATTTTACAATTGAAATAAAAATCGTTAAAATTTAATTTTAAGTTTTGTTTTAAAGTTTAGATGTAATAAGAAGCACCTAAAAAATATGTTACTTGGATATATTTTCTGAAAATTATAAATAATTTTTGAGCTCGGTAAATTATTGACTCTTCTCTAATCATGAAATAATCAATTTATTTTATTTAATTAAATTTAAAATTAATCTGGAAAATCAGTTCAGAATTTTAAAATTGAATATTATTTTTTGTTTGATAAAAATATTTAGGATTCATATTTTCATTTAATCTTAGTATTATTATTACAAAAAACCAAGAGGGTATTGATTAAAATCCAAAAAAAATTAATCGAATGAATTTTTTAACTATCTTTCAAAAAATTTGGTATAAAACACAAAAATAATACTAGAATAAGATCCAATTTATCTAAAAATTTAATTCACATAGCATATATATCAACAAATAAGTTTTAATTTTAAACAAATTTTAATTTTTTTAGGGCCAGTTTAATTTCTTAATCATATCGTGTGTTCCGACAAAAATTGATTGACATATTGGCAACTTGTGATACAGTATTAAAATTGTCAATTTATCTAATAAAATCAAGGTTTTTTATGCAAAATTACATTGAATATTGCCAATTATTAAAAGATTAAAATTTTTATTAAATGGCTGTTATGATTTTACGAACCCATATTAGTTCCAAATTTTATCAATAATAAACAAATAAATTTCAAGGGCTACCTGTCCTGAAAAATGAACATAAAAAATTTGGGATTATTCTATTTAAATATTTTTAAATGTTTGAAATTGAAAATTTTATAATTTCACAAATTTTTTTTTTTTTGGATTTTTTCTCACCGGCCTTAAAAATTTATTATCAGCTTTTAATTTTGGGTTTTAACTATATTTTCGAAAATAGTAAATGCAGTTTACTTAATTTAAGGTAAAAAATTGAGTACCTATTTTTTATTTTTTAATCTATACACTATTTCATATCATAGTATTACTAACTGTTTCCAAGGCTATGTAAATAAATATATTTATTAATTAAAATAGTTTTTGCAAATGTTATCTGCCTAAAATCTGTAATTAAAAAAGAAAGAAAATTTTTTTTAAAAATTTTAAACATCTATTTCTATTGTTTAGATTAAAAAAATTAAGTTCATTTTATGTATTTTTCATTAATATTAATAAGAAATATACTTTCTCCTAAGTTAGAAATACCTTGTCTTGGTTTAGGGGCTTAATAGTGTACTTTCCAAAGTACACTAAACTAAAATTTCACACAGCGTTACACTATTCTTGGTTGGGAGTAGTGGAGACAGCGCACAGCGATTCGGAGGAAAGAAATTCCAAAGGAGCTTCATCTCGAAACAGGAGGAACAGATATTTTAGCACAGCGGAGACATATTATCATTCAAAAGTATAGCTCTCGACATTCAGACTGATCTCAGCGTCTAAAAACTATTTGTAGGAAAGCCATATCGATCAAACACACATTTGTGTAGGGGCCTAATTTTATTAAACCTGTTAGAAATCGGGTCTGAATATGATCTAAATAGCTCCAATGGACTATTTTTCATTAAAAAGAGCTTAAATATTGAATGCATGTAGCCTCAGTCATACACCTACTTGTATCATACCAGAGGGGCCTTTCGATTAGTAGATTTTATTCTTTTTTCGTAGGTACGCGGCCGGTATTCCATCAGAGGAACTTATTTTAGTTAGGATAATAGTATTTTATATACGTCTTTTTTCTTTTCTCATATTTTTTTAATACAATTTTTAATGGTGTTATATTACAATAGAATTACGTGGTACAAACAAAATTCAAGTAGCTCCAAAAAAACCGATATATTTGGAATTTTTTGCTAGAATAAAAAGCTTTAGATTATAAATTTGAATTAATTTTCTGAACAAACATCTTCAATTTGGGAAATTAATTTTGATTCAGATTACTTATTTTACGAAAAATTATTAAGTTAATTTTTTTGGAGGTACTTAAAATAAGTAAATACTACATCTATAATGTATGAAATTCATTAAAATTTGATAAATGGACATAAATACATAAAAAAATCATATTTGATAAGATTATTAAATTTTTTGATTTATTCAAATAAAAAAATGAGGAAAAAAATGGGAAAAACTGCCTTAAATAACATAAAAAAGCCTCTAATTTAAATTTAGATGGCCATAACAGATTTGGTTTTACCTAAAGCATCTTTAGAATTGAAAAGCATTTTTTAAAAAATAAATTATGTTTATAATTAATAGTTAATATTTACCATATCATACCATACTTTCTATGCTTTATCAATATTTTTAGCTAATATCTTATCATTTTATTAATAATTTTGTACTGTAACTGAATTTAAAAAGCACGAAGCTCTCAAAATGGTTTTTTGTATTAAATTTTTATAACAAAAAAACCAATTAAAAGGATATATATATTATTCTCTTATACATATGCACCTTTTGGCTAAAATATCAATATAATAGTAAAAAATTATCGAAAAAATAGTTTATAAATTTATCGAAACTAATAAATAATTTAAAACTTGTATTGTTTTTATAATATTTCCTTGTTATATCTAATTAACTATTTATTTATTATGGAAATTTTCATTATTTTCATATCACTATCTTTGAGTCCTATTGGTATTTTTTGATAATTCTTATCTTAAAATTGTGAAAATAAAAAAGTTTTTCCAATTTTTTTTATTTTTTTTAGTGAAAAATTGCCAAAAATGGCACACTATTAATTTTTAATTACACAATATTTTAATAAAAATAATTAAAAAACATTTTTAAGTTAATATCTTGATAAAAATTTAAACCTAAGGGAGAATAATTTAATATAAGCATCCATGTTGGAGCTTTTTTAATTATATGCGACAAAGCTTTATAGTCGTAATTCATTAAGTTTATTAGAATATATTTTTAATATTATTTTGTATTTATTTCAGCTCTCTTGAACTAAGCTCAAAACTGGTAGAAAGTTTTTGATTTAGGATTGGTTTAACCTAAACCATTTCCGATGACGATTCCAATATAAAGATCTTCAATCAGTCAAAAAGTCTAACTATAAATTAATTTTTTTAAAAAAAGTAGAATATATCTATATAAGTTATATTGGAATATTTTCGTTCAGTAAACGAAATTCTCGAATAAATGATGAAGTATTTAACTTTATAAAAGATTCATATTTATTTACCGATTTTAGAGGGAAAAAAATTTGAAATTCTATTTAATACATAGCAATTGATTTTTCCAAATTTTTTTATTAATACAGCCGAAATTTCATTACTTTTCATCTATTTATAGCAGAAGGAGATGTAAAAAAAAACCATATGAGATCTTATCATGAAAATCAGTTCTAATTTGGAATTAAAGCTAAATTTGTCATTACAGAGCTGTTTATATACAAAAATACTTGTTTAATATCAAATCTCACAATTCAATAGTATTTAGGGCAATTCGATATCAATTTTAAAAAGAAAATTTCTAATTTAAGTATTTCAGGTTTATTAAACATATTTATTTTTTGATATTAATCAGATTTGCAATCATCACTGTTTGCTAATAAAAAATTCTTATGGAGTGCAGAAAAGAATTTTTAATATATTTTATTGGATAGTCCAACTAGAAAACTTTTTTAAACGCTTGTTAGTTGATATAGAGTGATAATTTCTCATATTTATGCTATTACCGATGATTTAATACCTTTTTTGATTCGGCTTTCTTTTTAAAAAATTTAGATTTCAATTCTTAGCGATAAAGGTTCTTAAATGAATAATTTTTTTTCAAGAATAATTTTTATTTTTTCAAAGAAAATCGCTGAAAAGGTTATTTATTAGTATTTTTTGAGTAATTTTGAAATGTTTCGAAATTTCAGACCTATTTATATAATTTTTCACCATCTAAAACTCTTTGAGTGAAATTAGATTCGAATAAACTGACTTTTCAAACTTAAAAAATTAATATCTTACTGAAATGGGATTGATTTCAAGCAAATATGATCCTTTATCAACCCAAATACCTAAAATCGTGTTTAGAATCGATAATTTCAAGGATTATTTACATTTATATAAATTCAGTTATTTTTTTAATGACTTTACCTACAAGAATCCTTTTTACAAGGCACTAAGGAATAAATAATTTAAAAATACGAATGCTAAACAGTTGAAAATAATATTTTTTCTACCAATTCTTCCAGTTTTATACCAGATAAGTTTTTGATTTCTGACTGTCTTTACACTCTGTTTATAAATCAAGGAATTAATGGCTCATAAAAAATAAAAGCACTTCCCTAACACTTGGTTATTTTATTTTTATTTTTTACAATCAAATACCATTTTAGTTTTTAATTGATAATTTTCATAATAGGATTATTTCATATTACACTAAAATCAATTAAATAACTCTGTAGAAATTCAATTTCAAAAAAAGGAAAATATTAAAATCTTGAAAATCTTATCATATAATTAAATTTAAATATTATTTTTTAGTTTTTACTGGTAAAAATAAACGATAAATCAATATATAACTATTTCCCGCTTTTTAAATTAACTATTAAATTATTTTAAATCTCATAATTTTTAATTTGTGAATTTATATATCTATTTTTTAATTATCTTTGGAATATCTTGTTTTTATTTTATTTTTGACTCAAATCTCAAATATTAGAGGTTTAAATTCTTCTTTTTATTATTAAAATATCTAATTTTATGACTTGTAATATCATATCTACTTATAAATTTATCTTTTTGAATATTATTTTAGAAGTAGAAATTATACTAGCTTATTTTTGTTTAAACCAATAAAACTGTATTGATTTTAAGTCTTATTATTGCTTGACTGTAAATTTAAATGTAATAAAAAAATATTCAGGTTATAATCCCGAATAATCTAAGATAAAAAAAATCGTTACTTTGAGAGTAAAATTAATTTTAAAACTTAATGGGCAACATTATTTCCGCTTAATATTACTTTTTTTCTGTTTCAAAATATAGATAAATGATTAATTTTAATAATAATCTTTTTTTTTAAATGAAATTTTTTTTTTGTAAACTTTATAAGCGTCACTCTTTCCCTTTTTAAATTTTTAATATCGTTTAAAACGCCCAATAAAAAAAATTACAAAATATATAATTTTATTAAAATAAATTCAATGAATCTTAATATTTATTAGTTTCATATTGGTTATAAATCGTGATTTATCTGAGAAAAACAGTGATACACGAGTAAAATTAATTCTAATATGCCTATTAACATAAAAAATAAGTCATAGAAGTCGATAGAATTTCTCAAATTATATTTCCTCTTCACTATTAGTCCCTCTATTTTGTTTTTTTTCAAAAATAAATAAATATAAAGTTTAAAAAAAGTTGTTATATAAAGTATAGCTGTTAAAAAACCAAGCGCACTAAGACATGATAATGGTAATAATAATTAGTTAAAGCTTATTCATCCAACTTTTATTTTCGTTTATTTTCGTTTTTTTATTTTCTGTTTTTTTAATTTACTTTCCTATTTTTCCACTATCTTATTTTTTTGGTCTTGTGAAAGGCAATGAATTAGTTAAAAAAATTTTTTTAGTGTAATATCATTTATTTACATGTTTATTTATCATATGAAAAGTGCCTTCGCGGTAATAGTGTTTGTAATTTTTCTTTGAGTCTATTTATCAGATTTAATATTTCACTTCTACCAACTATATTGAGTTTTGGATTATGTTTTTTTTTTTTTTGAAAATCTCTAATAAATCTCCAATAATTTTCAAAAAATATCTAATTTAACTAAATCGTAATACTCTTATATTATAATTTTCATTAAATATTCAAAATTCCTGTGTTTTTCTATTTGTTATTAGATTTATTTTCTAAATCGCCAAGTTTTTCTCCGGAGATAATTTTATTGTGATGAAATTCTAGTCTTAGGTACTTACCATTTTCAGCTTAATTTTTATTAATTATAATTAACCTTATTAAGATTGCTCTGGTACGTTGCTTACGTCATTATATTTCATTAAATGTTTTTTTATTGTATAACGCTTCTTCTCATGTGATTATTTTTCTTGTTCATTTGAATTTATTTTATAAAAAGCGAATTTATTTTAAACAATCTTTCTAAAAAATTTAATATTTGTTACTGGTTCCATATTACAAGAGGTCTTTTATGGGCTCAATAAATAAATAAATATATTAATAAATTGATCCATATTCAATATCATTTATAATTTTAAGCACAATTTACTTGGATTAAACTGATTTTTTTTCGGGTAATATATACTGATAATTCTAAATTAGATATAACTACATTTTGTAATTCATTCTATGGGTATTTATAATTTTTTTTATAAAAAATATGACATTTCGTCTAACAAATTAACTTTAAACAACAAATAATCTGAATGAAAAACTAATACTCTTTTAGACTGATGTTTTTTTTCTGAAAACCAAATGAAATTTTATTTCACCAAACCTAAACGATACTTTTTAGTATTTTTTAATAACTAGTACATCCATTAAGTATTAATTTTTTTGGTTGAGATTCAATATAATAATTTCTATTAATATTTTTAGTACTTATTACTCCATAGGATTTATTTTCTTTATTTTATATTTTTTTATAAATTGTTTGGTCTAATAGGAAAATATGGGAAAATTTCTTTATCTCTGATAGAAAAAAAACTTTGTACAATACAACCCTATCTTTAATGGGTAAATATTTAACTTTTCAATTTTTAATTAATTTTTTAATTCCATTATAATTTTAGATTTTACCGTTGTGGTATCTATTTTTTTTATTTTAATTATAACCCTAGTAATTTAACAGAGCTTTTAGGGACTATTGAATTGAATTTTCTGGCGATGAGCACACTATTTTATGTTTTAGTGTATTAAATTTTCTCAATTTTAATAGTTTATTTCGATTTCAACTAATTTTAATTTATTGATGAATTCAGTATTCCTTAATGTGACGTACTTTTTATTGATATTATTATATTCTATTGATAAATAAGGCCTTAATTTAACCTTAATAAATTTTAAAATTATGCTATAAATACTAAAATAATTCTCTAACTATTTTAATAATATTGATAACATATTTTCATCCCATTTAAACTCTTGTATCATATGTAAATATTAATTATAGTTATTTTAAATACAAATTTTTTATAGGGTATTTTTTAAGAATTTATAAGATGGTTTCAGAATCGGATTCTCTATACCAGTTAGTCTGGTACAAATCCTTGCTTCAAAACTGTTGATGTGCAGCCACAAGCGAGTCAACGCTAAGCTCACTATTATTAGTGTACTAATCTCCCTCACCCAACAGAGACCCTAGTTCAGGTATTGCTTCCCTACTCCGCCTATTCAAACTTCGCTAGCTGATCCCTGTACTGAAAACACTAAGTGTTTGTACAGCACCCATATTAGGAATAATAGGCCAGAACCTCATTGGGGGATTGGGACCGGGACTTAGCGAAAGTTCCAGTAAAGAAGATACAAGATCTTCAATAACTGTTTCTCCCGCAAAATTTGCCGATGTATTTAAGTCATCACCTAGCTCAGAAGCTTTATAAGAGAAGGATACCGAATTATCTCTATCTTCCATCACCCCTCGCCAAATTTCAACCTCCGGAGCAAATCCATAAGGATAAGCACCGAGCTCGAAAAAATCTTGGTTGGTCATAAATATGAAATAGCACTATTTAATCTAATAATTCACTAAGCTAAAATTAAATAACTAACAAAATTATTTAACAGGACTAACGGGTAATGATACCAGTCCACGAAAGTACTAAAATAAACGACTAAAAAATAAACAGACCAAATACTGGTAAAAATATAACATAAAAATATAAAAGTAATTTTATACAAAATAAGCGATAAAAATAACTAAGATATACTACTAAAATATAAAGTGACTAAAAAAGCCCTCAAGCATGCTAAGAATTTCAGAACATAAAGAGGGCTTTGCTTCATATAGGTCGAAAATTCGAGTTCTACCACTTTAATGGAAGAATTTCAAGCCAATGAAAAACATTTTAAGATTGTTATATTTAAATTTAATTGACTCTGATATATGTTTTTTTTATTTTTATAGCTTGAGTGGATAGGTTTTTTTTCTTAAGATTGATTTCGCTTTTTTATATTAGAAAGAGGTGAGCTATAATTCTTTGAAATATTTCGCAACTCTTTGTGAATACGAATAGACTTGTATTTATATTCTTCCCCACTATTTATTGTAGACTATTTACTAAAAAAATTGTAAAATTTTTTTCGTTGATATTTTAATTTTTTTATTGACCTCCGATTTTTTAAATAATTCATTATTTATTTTTTTGGAATATTATAATCTTTGATTACCCAATTAAATAATAAGAAATATTTGGTTTGTTTAGATTTTTAGAAACTGTTTCAGTAAAATATTATCCGGACTTAAACAGTAGCTTTTTCAAGAAAGGTAGTTTATTTTTTGAAAAAAGTTGATTAATTAACATATTAATTTCAAAAATGTATTAGATTTTGATATTTTTATCTCACAGTTATTCATTTTAGCTATTATATTTTTGATTAAAATATTTTTCCCTAGTAAATTGAACTAATCTTTCTTGAATTGATTTTTTTATAACGCATGGTATATTTTATATGTCTTCTTTTTTTCAATTTTATTTTCTCTTTAAGCATTTTACAGAAAATTTATTATTTTTTTCTCCCCCTGAATTTCAATACTTATAGATATATTTAATAGAGTGTGAGTTATAATAGTAGCGATTAGATCCAGCAAAAATGATAATACAATTAATTTTATCTTATATGATAAATATATTTTATATATTTTTTCTAAATATTGCTTATATTATGAGAATTTTTTTTTTGATAAGAGCTTTTGGGACATCCCCTCGACTATATTTTAACTAATTAAATATTTTTCAATCGATTATTCTAGGGGGATAGAATTTTCGTACACAAAAATTCTCGATTGTATACAAAATTCGTACTCATAAAATTTTCAAACTTTACCCAATAAAGTGTCTCAATAATCGCGAAATTATATAAAAATAAATTAACATCCTATTATTGGGTTATTCTGTTTTTTAAAATCTTCAATCTTCATAATAATTTTTAGGATAGATTTTGGTAAATTACAAATATTCTTCAATATTACAAAAGATAACTTTATATTAAATAAACTAAATTTAAAAAAATATTTTTGGAAATTTAAATTGATATGAAGATAAATTTGGAAGTTATATATAGTTCAAGATTTTTATAATCAAGGAAAATCCCAAGTATGTGGATTATAAGGACCAGTGGATTTTTAAAAAGCTGCAAACTGACCTTATACTTAGGCAGAAATAAATCTAAAACCGGATGTGGTGCAGTAGTTAGATGTGACAATTTTAAAAAAAATCTTTTAAATTATTGTGCTAACGGACACTCAGAAAGCTGTTCCAGAATGAAGGCTCTATTAAACCAGAAAATTATTATTTTTGATTGATTGAAATTGTTCTACCAGGATATGGGATGTGCAAAAAAATTTCAAGCTAGAATGTATAGAAATAGTCCAAAGCAAATATATGATATATTTTAAAACCATCGAAAGATTAAAAACTAAAATTATAACAGTAAATTGCATCAGAAGAGCTTTGGTTATTTTGAAAAACACAAAATAAAGACTTCATTGAGTTTTATATAGGAATGTGCTATATTAAAACCGGCACTTCTAATTTTTTAAAAACTTAAAGTTATATTATATTTAGATTTTTTATTTCTATATGTTATTATTATTCTTATATCAGCAAATTCATCCATTAAAATTGCGTGTAAATCTGAAAATTTTTACATGAATGAGAACTATGTTTTTTGGATATAGGATATAATTTCATTAAACACGAAATTACAGATATAAATAGAAAGTTTTAACCTGTTGGGATATCAATAATGCGAATTGAAGATAAGATGGATATCTATGGATGTCTATGGGCTCTAAATGAAATAAAAAGAATGGAAAATGATATAAAATTCGAGTTTAAGCCGGATTATTTTGTCCCAGTCTCCTCCTTTCAGGTAGACAGATATTTTTTGAAATTCAAATCAGAAAGTGTGAGAGTTAATTCCTAGGAAAAAGTTTTCAGGGAAATTCAAAAAATTTTGGTGTCAGACTCCGAAGACTTTAAGAACAAGTTTTTATACGATATTAATATTTTTAAATTTATAAATTGCTAAAAAAAATTAATATCTATATAGCTTACTTATAATTTAATGGTGGGAGTTCACATAAATTAGTAATATATTGGAAAAATTCGAAGAAAATTTTACCGAAAAAAATTCTGGATGTTACGATAGTGTATACCTTTTAGGTCCTATTACTGAAAATTCCATTGAAAGATCTAATAAAGCTATAAAAAGTAGATATTTGAATCCGAAAACCTAAATATAAAAAAATTACTCATATCAAACATGGATATAGTTGAGGATGTAAGCTCAAATATTAAATAAATTTTGGAAAGCAAGTATGCTACAAAAATTTATTTACAGAATTGGTATTATGTATCATTTTCATGAAATTCGGCGTGAAAATGATATAAGCATAATTTTTTTATCTGATGATGAACTAGAAAGAAATTTTATTCAAACCTACTCTGAAAAAGAATTGAATTTTACATTTAACCTCTGGAGAGAATTTTCGATCCTTCGAAAGGATATATTAATAATGGATTTAAAAGAAATTTTAACAAATTGGATGATGTTTTATATAACTTTTCTTCTTTTCTAAAGCTGAGAAAATATAGTCATGCTTTTCATTAATTATATCGAATAGGTGAAAAAAATATAATTAAAATGAAATTGAAATAAAAAAAAGCCGAGCTGAGTAAAACCAAAAAAAAATTCTGAAGAATCATTTTTTATGTAACCAAAAGATCATCTGAATTCATTGTTTCAATTTACATTATAATTAAAACTTTTAGAATAAAATAACAAGCATTAAAAATATTAATGCAGATAGTTTATTTAATACCTTTATTTATTAAAAATAAAACATAAAGTAAAAATTTTATTATAATTTCGAGAAATAGTTATATGATTACAAATTTTATACTTATCTAAAAGATAAAACCAAATATTTATATTAATTCCGTAAAAATATATTTATCCGACAAGCAGAGTTATTTATCTATACTATTAAAAAAAACTAATCTCCCAATAGATAAATTATTGACGAAATTTTTCAAAGATAACCTTTAATAATGTTTAAATGTAATAAATCCGCACTTATTTTAACATTCTATCATTATAGCTTGTTCTTTATTCATAATGAGACGTTCTATTATAATTTTGAATCTCGATTTGTAACTTGATTTTTGAAAAGATAAATTCGTTTAGATTATTTTACAAGAAATTTGCTGTATTTTAAATATTTTTATATTTTGAAATTTCTTCTTCAAAAATATTTATGATAAGAACAGAAAATTCGTTAAAATTTAATTGATTTCTGCGATAAGTGTTAGTTTGTCAAATTTTATTCTATTTCCCATAAAATTGTATGTATTTTTTTGAAAAAAAAAAAAAATATGACCCTTTTTCCATTTTTTTTGTATTTTATATAATAACCTAATGAAAAAATGTATTTATTTAAATATTATTTAGCTTTTGTTGAGACAATTAATTAGATAAAAATTAAAGATTTTATATGAGTACGATTTTTGTTTAAACTCAAGCAATTTTGTGTATTGATAAGATATTTTGTATATGGATATTTCTCACCAATTTATTATTTATTTCATCTGAATTTGATGTAATTTTCTTAAATTTTTTCTTTAATATCTTCACAACTAGGAATTAATTTTTCTTTTTATATTCATTTAATAAATTTCGTTATTTGGAATTTTTTGTGCAATTTAATTTTTTCCTCTGCATTTTTTTGTTTTTATTCTTGGTCTTTTTAGCTGGAATAAGAGTTAATAATGTCGGAGTTTGATTCTCTATACCAGTTAGACTGGTATAAATCCTCGCTTCTAAACTGTTGTTGTGTAGCTAAAGATGAGGCAACGCTAAGTGCAATATTGCTAGTACATCTCTCGCCATCACCCAGTAGAGACCTTTGGGCAGTTATTACTCCCTTACTCCACCTATCCACACTTCGCCTGTTGCTCCCTGTACTGACAACACTAAGTGTTTATACAGCCCCGATGGTATGAATAATAGGCGAGAACCTTACCGGGGATTTGGGATCAGCACTTAGCGAAAGACCCATTAAAGAAGACGTAAGGTCTTCCAT
>LSSL01000874.1:47453-62630 GCA_001953115.1 Smittium mucronatum
TTGCTCCCTGTACTGACAACACTAAGTGTTTGTACAGCCCCGATGGTATGAATAATAGGCGAGAACCTTACCGGGGATTTGGGATCAGCACTTAGCGAAAGACCCATTAAAGAAGACGTAAGGTCTTCCATAACCGATTCTCCCGCCAAGTTAATCGATGGGTCTAAGTCGTCACCCAACGCGAGCACTTCCGAAGAGGATGATACCAAAGTATCGCTATCTATATCATCCGCTACCTCCGTCCAAGCTTCAACCTCCGTGGAAATACCATAAGGGTAAGCACCGGACTCGTCCGACTCATTGTTGCGCATAACCATGCACATAGCACTATATGAACTATAGCCTCCACTAAGCAATAAAATTAAATAATAAAACGGACTAAAGGGTAATTATCCCAATCCACGAATAACTAAACTAAACGCCTATAATAAATAAATAACCAAAAACACACTGGTACAACTAATAACGAACAATATAAAATAATTTGTATTAAAAGAAACGAAACAACTGCCTAGGCTATACTAAAACTAAACGGAACTAAAAAGAAGTCTTGAAGCGTGCTAACACTTTCAGATTATAAAATAGGCTTAGCTCCACCTAGGACGAAAATGCGCTTCCTACCTCTTTAATAATTAATTTTTACGGTCAGATATCTAATTTGTGAAATTTGTTAGATCTTTTAATAAGTTTATTTGGATTGTTGGTCATATGATATTTTTTAATATGTATTGAAGCTGAGCCAAAAATTTCATAATTTAAAGACAAATTTACCGCGATAAAATAGTTTATAAATATCAATTAAATTAAATCGATCTATTAAATTAAATCGATCTATTAAATTTTTAATGTTTCATCACTCTCCAATGAAATATTATGAGAGATTTTTGTTTTTGTTTTTGTTTTTGTTTTTGTTTTTGTTTCAATTATCTAAAACCCCCTAAGAGAAAATTCTTGTTTATTTTTTTGTTATTTTCGTATATTTTGTGAAAATTATATATCAATATTTGATTGTATTTCTTCTATCTGGTATATAATTATTTAGGTAAAGAAACTTGATTCTTACTTTATTAAATAGTGAGGATAACCCTGATTCATCAATAATAATTTAATTTTAGAAAATATTAAACCTATTATTTGTGTTAATTTATCTTTTATTAGTGGTTATGGATTTTTATTTGGACCATATGAACTCTCTGAAACTATTTTTTAAAAAATAGAACTTCTGCAGTTTTTAATTTATTACATACATGCATTAATGCCAGTATAAATAGTTTTTTGAATAGAAAAATCTTAATTTACTTATTTATAACAAATAAAAATTTGACACTATATGTTATAAAGTTTATTTAATTAATTTAATTGCTAAATTTTACTGATTTATTTGAATCTGAGATTGTACCAAGGCTATTGTTCTTATTTTTATTTTCTAAAATATGGAAGAAATTGTTTGAGACAGGTATTTCACATGTTTTTTTTTTTGTGAAATACAATCTTAATTCAATCAATTTCCACTTGTAAATCATTAATATTTATAATGAGGAAGCTAGCTACATATATTTATCAATTTTTATATTTTTTTTGGTATGATTTCTTTCTGTATCTCTTCTTTCTTGTTTTCATCCAATATTGAGTCTAAGAGATTTTTTTACTTGGAAATTAATTTTCCTATTTTTTAGATTTCAATTTCTAAACCTTAAAAGTAAACGATAAAAATTTTCAGCTATATACTTCAGATATTATAGAGATATAAGCCTAAAAAAAATCTTTTCTTTATTCGTTTTAATATATTAGAAATTTTAAGAACGTTTATTTTTCTTCCATGAGGTGTAACTTCCTTCCTGTGTACTGTAAGTCTTATTACGCTTGAAAATCCCTTTTTAAACTGTATTTATTGACTATTTAGCTCTATTTTGGTAAATCCAATTAATATCTTTCGATTGTTTTTATCCAGTTTTGGGTGTCAGCATTTTTAGTGTTTATTTTTTTGTTTAAATTCTTCCTGATATGGTATCATTACCCATTATACTAAATTTTAGTAGTTAGATTTTTTTATTTTTCCTTTGGTGTAGAATATGCTCAAATGTTGCTAATTAATGTTTATTCGTAGTCTCGAGCTAGTTAACTCGGGTTCTTACCCCTGTGGGGGTTTCCAGAATTTTTTTTCTTATATAAGTGATAGTGATAGTGATATTGATAATTCAGCGAATATTTCTTAGAAAATTCTCTAGGTAGTGGCTTAGAATCATCTTTCAACTTAGCGTGGAAGCCAGTTGTTAAAGATCTAGATCCATATTTAGAGGTAATTTTGCTAAGCTCTAGAAAAAAAATTCCAGTTAATTTATCATCTGTTATTCCTACCATGGGAACTGTAAATACCCCTATTATTTTAATTGCGGGATTAAATAGGCAAACTGATGATAGTCAATTCCAATGAACAATACCTAACTTAAATTCTATGTTTTTTGAGGGAGTCATGGGTGCCAGAGGTGATGTGCTTAGCATTGCTGCACCTTTAACTACAGAGGAAATTTTTCCAATTTAGGATATATTCATGATAAATGGTATAAGGAGCCAGCTTTCGAAAAACCAAATGTTTTTTTTTGAATTTTTTCCCACATTTTTTGGTCCCTGTTGCCAAGTTTTTTTTCCTATATTTTTCACATGTTTAATCTTATAGAATTTTTTTTTCGGACTAAAATTTAAATTTAAATTTCCTTTACTATATATGCTCCAGATCAAATCTTTGATTCATAGATTAGACTTTTTTTAAAATATTTGGTTCCCGTTCCATTAGATAAATTATACATATTTTTTTTATACTAACCTCCTTTAAGTGAATCGATTTTCTAATATTTTCATCTTAGAATTATAATATTTTTTAACTAATTCAGCCACATTTATTGCATGTAATCATCATATATTATTTATTTTTATTTTTTATATTATTAGATAACCTGTAGTGCTATTAAGATGTTGTTTTTTGAAAAATTACGTGTATTCTGCTTTCAAATATCCGTACTCTTTGCAGAAGTTCAAATCTTTGTTCAGAATCTACAAAAAATATTTGATTTGTAGTCATATATATTTACTTAATGAGGTAAACGGTCTTAAATTATGTTTTTATACAACGATTTTTTGTATATAAATGACTGTTTTTTCTTTTGAGGTCCAGTTTAATGTAAAATATTCATTTTTTATGTTTCACCTAGCCTTTATTTAGTAATTTTTTTGGTTTATATTAAGCTTTTTTTAGACTAAAACGGCATTTTATGGAACATACTCTGAGAATATCTAATAAAAATGGCAAAATAATATTAATAAAATTGTTTAACGTGTGTTTTTTTCGGTATATATGTACATTTGAAGTTTTAGATTGTAAAAATATTATATTTACTAAAATATGATAAGTTACGGCTGGAATATTTTATTTTTGGATTTCAAAGTTCATTTTTGATAAGCTTAGTTTCAGGTGATTTATAAATTTTCCCAATATTAAGTTTAAGTTTGTTCTAATTTTTTATCTATTCCCAGTTTTAATTGGTATAAAATTCAAAGGTTTTAATACAGATATTTTAACTTCTGTTTTTTCCATTTTTTTCTATTTCGTGAAATACTTTAAAAATATTTATATATGCCAATAACTTATCATTTTAATTTAAAATATATAAAACCCCCTTTTTCGTGATAGTACCAGATCTGATAAACTTACTTTTTTTTTTACAATGTTTTACATCTCATTTTTTAGTACAAATCGTATCAAGCAGTGTTTTGAAAAACTTGATATGTATAAGTATTCAAAGCTTTGTGTTTAAAATTAGGATCTCCAAGACCATCCAGCTAGTTTTAAACTTATACTATTATTCCTTTATAAGCCAAATACGCATTATTATTTTGAGAAGGTATAATCATAATTTTTTTGACTTCATTGATCATTAATGCTGTATATAATTATTTTATTAATTTTAAATTATTTTGATTTTTAACTTCCTTTGCCTGTGTTGTTTTTTAACGCCCTAATCAAAGGATATAAATTGTGAAATGAAATTCAACAACACTTTTTGTAACACCCTAGATATTCTCATTGTATTCCGAAATTTTAAGATTCCTTCCATGCATATGATTTTATAATTTAGTTTTGCACAAGTGAAGTATTCAATTATCTAAACCCCTTAATATTCCTCTAAAATATGATTGGTATTTTTAACATGTTTATCCGACGGTCTATTTTTACACAAAACAAGTTTTAATGAATACGCTGGATTAGATAACAATAAGTCTGATATAAATTTGATCTATATTTTTCTCATAGTTATCTTATGCTATTCTTTTTAAATGCTTTAAATAGGATGATTTTTTTTCTTGATATTAATTTTCAGTGCTAAAAAAATTATTAAATTGAAAAGATGCATTTCATTTTTTTCGAGTCAAAATTACTATCTTATATTTTGCCTATGATTTCTCAAATTGATTTTTTTTACATCGGAATTTTATTGGTTTATAATTCTAGTAAAACCAGCTAATTAAATTTAATGTAAAAAAATATGCAAGTTTAATCACTGGTGAGAGCAATATGGAAAAGTTATATTTAAATGTAAAAAAAAATAAAAACTAAAAGGTTAAGTGAAAATGTGGAAATAGGAATATATTTTGATAAAAAGCTTAGCCATTCCTTATGGCTAAGTATTTTATATTTATATCTATCGATTTTCGAAAAGTCCGTTCTATTTAATTAGAATTCTATTCATCAGATAAATAATTTGGTATGCGTAAAGAATTTATTCGTTAATTACATTACCCCCCCCCCCGCTATTAGAATCAAAAACGATCCCTAGCCTTAATATAACCTTTTTCCAGGAACTTTAGCTTTTATGTTATATTAGCATTAGTTGATGAATTCCGTGGTTGCGATCCAAGTTCAAATCCTACTGGTAATATTCTTGTAAACTATTTGATATTATTTGGTAAAATTACAGGGGTAATATTCAGCTAAAGTTGGGCATTTCTGGGGTTAGTTAGAGTTATTTCACTCATTATTTCATTAAATAATGTGCATACTGGAATCATTACATTTCAAGGCTTATCGCGACATGATCTAATACCTATTTATCTAAGTTAAAGTCTTTTCTGGTGAACATAGGGATCTAACTCTTAATGTTAATTTCGGCGCTTCTATACGATCCCCTATCGGAAATTTTACTGCCTCACAATCACAATATAGTTTTTTCGTTGTATTTTCTGATTATTATTATTATTATTATTGTTGTTGTTGTTGTTGTTGTTGTTGTTGTTGTTGTTGTTGTTGTTGTTGCTTTTGTTTTTGTTTTTGTTTTTGTTCTTGAGGTTGTTTTTATTATTATTTATATTAGCCATGTAATTATATTTGGGTATATTATTGTTTAAATATAAGTTTTTTCATTTTTAATTCACTTATTTTTTTTTTTTTGCTTCAACTGATTCATTAGTTTTTTCTTTCTTGTAGGTTGAGTGCTTGCGAAGTTAGTCTTATGTAAGTTCTTAGATTATAATTTTCCTACTTTTTTTTACGTTAAAATATTTACGTCATATTCCAAGATCAATCATTTTTTGAGTACCATATCCATTTTAAATAGTTTTGTAACTTCATGTAATGAAATATTGAATTTAGTATCTTTTGGGCCACGATTCTTGATCTGAGAGAAAGTTATGGTGTTGGACTTTATTTACATCATTTGTGTTATTTTTTTCTCCTTTGTAAGTTTCCAACCGTGAAACGTGAAATGCAGTGTGAATTTTCATTGTAGGGGAGGGTATGAGTATATTAAATTATCCAGAATTTACTTTGGATTTCAAATGTTTCTATGAATATATTATCGAGTTTCTTTTTTGGTATTTTTGTTTTTATGCTATTTTAATTCAAACCAACCATATCATATCATATTCAAAAAAACTTAGGATCTTTCATGAAATTATCTACTTGTTTTTTCTTGGATTCTAGTGTCTTGTGAAAACTTTTTTTCAACAATTTGTGTTGCTTTTTTAATTCGGATATGCTGTCTTAGGCATCCGAAACACTAGATGTGAAGATTTTAATTATTATAAATCAAGAATGTTAACTCATTGTAATAGCAGTTTTATTATAAGGAAAAAGATATTATAACTAAATTAAGGGATTAAAAACTAAATTTGAAAAGCTTAACTTCCCAAAAGCAGGAATTCGACTCCCTATTTATATATCTTTGGGATCTTAGTTATGTTTCATTTATGAAAAATACAGTTAAAGTAATCTAATTATAATTGAAAGATTTAATCCTACTATTTATATCCCAAAAGGATCTGATTCATGTTTCATACTTGAAAAATAGGGGTAATTTAGCAAAATTTTAATCGAAAATTTAAACCCATAAGTGCAAAAAATGGTGATATTTTTGAACTTGTTTGTGTAGAATTATTTTATTGAAATTCTGGTAACGGTATCAGGCTAGAGCAATTTTCTTTTTGTAAATTGAAATATTATAGAAAATATTTTTCTAATTTCTGATCTATCCTTTATGTTTGGTCACCAGTTTTGAGATATAATGATGAATATATCTTTATCTTTTCATTCACCTTCAGAAGCTTGAATAATCTTTTCCAAAGTTTAGTGATAATTGGCATAATATTTCTGTTATTATTTCTTTTTGCAGGCATAATTTTTAAATATATCTTTTATATATATTTCAACAGTCTGCTTAGCATCAGGGATTTTTTTTAATGATATAAATCGAGAAATTTTAGCAAAATTGTATAAAATTACCAAAATATTGTTTTATCCACTCGATTTCGGTAAAACCACAATAAATCCATGTTTATTTATTCCTAAGGACTTTCTAAAATTTCTAGTGGCTCCAAAAGTCATTTTATTTTTTTCTTTCAAACTTTTTGATTTAATTTTGCTGCATATTTACGGGATGTAGTGTTTTTTTATTTTATTTCACTCATCTTTTGGAACCAATTAATTCTTCTAATCGATATAAAAAAAATTAATAACTAAGTGACATGCTAGAATAAAGCCGTGATAAGTTCTAATTGTATCTGGAATGATGATATTTAGGAAATAGGATTTTATATGTACGAATTTTTTATTTTTTTTATTTTTACTTTCTCAGGATGTTTTCTCGAATTTTTTATTAGTATCTCCCTCATATTGCCATAGATATAATTGATTTTATTCTGGTTTGAGATCTCCGGCTCTGCAGATATTGATTTTACGAAAAAATTTCTTTTCAAAATATTTTTTTTCCACTTTTTAGAATCTTTGTGTTTAGTTTTTCTGGAAAAAGTATCTGTTTTGAAACCATTTATTTCTAGCCTATATTATTAAGTAAATTCGGCGTTTTAGAATATCATTGACTATCTGAAATGTTTTCTACTTAAAGTTTTAGCCTTTCTAAAGCTGAATGAATTTTTATGGTCTGTATAAACTATCCTTAAACATTGACACTTATAAGTATTGTCGTCATTTCTTGAACTCTGTGACAATTTCTGGGAGCTCGTTGTCATAAAAGTTGTATTTTATTTTATTAATAGTGAATTTTCATGAGAACTAGGCTACAGTTACAAGGTTCCCATTTGAGCCCTTCTGAGACAAGATAACACTCATTATAAATTCGCTGATATCTTTTTCGATTATTAAATTCTTATCTGGATTAAGGTATTGCAATAAATTAGCCGTTGAAAGTGTATTTATCATTTTTCAAAAGACCGATTCAGAATTCTGATAAAATTAAATGGAATACTTGTTTGTGTCGGTCTAATTATTAGAAAAGCTATTTTAGTCATATTCGGGATGAAAATTCTGTAATAGTTGAAACCCCCTTTAAATACTTAAATTTCTCTAGTCTTTGGGGAGTTTTATAATTGGTTAAAAATTTTGCTTTCTCGGGGTCTAATTTAGTTCATGAAGCGGATAAAATGTGTTCGAGAAAGTCTATTACCCGCAAATTAAATTTTAATTGGTCTATTTTATAGTAAAAATTATTTTCTTATAGTTTCTGCTTGCGTAAAAAAAAAAAAAAAAAAATTATAGTTTCTGCAGCATTGATTTCACTTGTTTGCTGTGATTATTTTAGTTTTCAGAGAATATTAGTACACATCTAATTTTTTTTTACTTTATTCACCTATAACTTCTCTGAGAACATCATTATTTAGGTTTTAAAGCGTAGCTGGGGTGTTTTTTAATGCAAATATCATGATATGATATTAAAATTAGTCATATCTACAGCAAAATTATGTTTGTCATTCGTCCCTCTTTCTAATTCTTATAAGATTATATGACTCCCACATATTAAACTTAAAAAAAAACTCTTAGTATATCGAACTATTAATTTATTATAGGCAGCTTATGATGATTTTTTATGTCTAATTCGTTTAAATTCCTGTAATATACACTCATCCTCAGTTCCTCTATATTTTTTTTTAATAGAATGATTGGTGCTCCGACAATGGAGGTGGGGGTTTGTATGAATTCATTTTTTAAACTTTCGTTGATGCACATCTTTTGCTATTATAATCCGGATTCGAGGAGATAATAACTTTGTCCTCAATCTGGAGTATATTTCGGTATTAATTATAATGGGAATTAATATTCTTTGTGCGATGGAAGAGTTTAAGTTCATTTTTTTATCAAAAAAAATTAGAATTTTCCAGATATTTTTTGGTTATTCCAATAAGTTTCAAACTTTGGTTGTCGCTTATTTTAAAATCTTAATTAACTGTGTCAGTTTCATTTTCAGTATTTTATCGTGGTTATGAATTTATTTCTCTGTTTGAATCGAAGCATCCCTCCTTTTAGTCTTCCTTTGTTTCTTCTTTTCTTGTATTCTCCATATCGAGGCCATTAGCTGAATTTCCACAGATATTTCCTCATATCCTTGTTCCTCAGAAAGATTAGAATTGATTTTTTGATAATTATACAGTTTTTTTGCAAAATTCTTAGAGGAGATATATTTAAATTATGTTCCAATACACCGCAAAGTTGTGTATCATCAGCCACAGTAATAATAGTATGATTTTTACATTTGGTGGATTGATTGGTTAAAATAATATCTTTTAAGAGTTCCTTCCATTTATCTTCATTAAAGTGTCGTTATATATATATATATATAATCTTACATCAACGATAAACAGTCTATATTGTTAAGTCTAATTAGTTTTTTTATATTCGTCGGTTTTAATCCAAGATTATAAGCAAATTTTCTTTAGATAAAGTTTTAGAAAATTCTCGAGTCTATCAGACAGTTTTTTTGTTCTAAAGATTTAGATTTATTTTAATATAAATTTATTTCATAAATAAATATGTTTTTGTAAAATATGGTATATATATCAAGTATATTCTTACCGCCCAGAAATGTCTTCCTATCTATTCCTGGGCTCTTTTTTTCCAGCACCTAGTCTATTTGGGCATTCCATGGCGATGTGAAATTTGCTTTCGCAATAAATACAAATGCCGACGTTATATCTTCTGCCCTTCTTCCAGTGGAGAGAATAACTCTGAGTATGTATCATAAGAATCAAAGTTCCATAAGAGCGGAACTTTTTCGAGAGCTTGGTCTGAATTCTTAATTGACAAAAGTTTTGGCTGATTCTTTATTCTGTGTTATTTAATGAAAAATTATACCCTTGATCTCTAATAAGGGCTTCTCTCGTCTCCAGTAGATTGTCTATTCTATCAATATTTCAATATTTTTCTCAAGTCTTACTGGAGGGTTTATGGTTATAATTTAGCTGATGATATTTTTAATTAGACTTCTTAGGTATTGATCAACTAGTTCCAATTGGTATACCCACTTTCTCTGGTCAAAATTCTGTAATCAGATGGATTAAGAGGCTACATTAAGTCCTTCCTGTTTAAAATTTAGAAGAATACTACTACTTTTATGCCGATTCTTTGATATCTATAGTTTCTTCCAAAATCCTGGACGAATAAGCTGTAATCGATAAGGCAGGGTAAAGAGGAACTGATGATAGAGGAAAAATAAATTGTGGATGCGTCTTTGAGGTTTTTACCCATGAATACGATGAAGCTCTTAAATTTTCCAAAAACTTCTGGAGGATGCCAGAAGTGCAGAAATATGCTTTATTGCCAAGAACAAGGGTCTGTGATAGTTTCGTTTTTGAGTTGGGCTTAGTCTTACTGGGGATAAACCCTTGTAAGTTATGGTCAAGTGATTAATGGAAGAAGGTAACTGTATACTTACATCCTCCTCGTAGTCTGCCTCATTGATTATTGGTGTACGTACTGGACTTGGTGAGTTATGGTAAATAAAGAGGATTTACTGTATTATTTATATTAAATTTATGAAATAAGACTATTATGAATTTCGTAAGTATAGGGGTAAAGGTACTTTGACTATAAACTTATACTTTAACTCGTTTGAACTCAAATAAAGAAGAAATATTTCTGAGTAGTTATTAGTTATAAAAATATTTATTTAATACTATTATAGTAAAAATAAAGAGGGTATTCTAGCTTCCAATAATTCCAGTGAAAGGGCAGTGGTTTTACCATCAGTATATTCCAGAAGACATATAATTTGATAAATTCTTATGTAGAAAACTGCTAAAGGTTTTCTTTAATTAATTGTGGAGATTTTTACTCTCTTTGAATAATTTTGAAGAGTTTTAATCTTTCAGATTAATCCAGTTTGATATTTAAACTCGTGTTATTATGAGGATTATATTACTTTGTCTCTCCAGCGACAGCTCATATTTTGAATCGTTTTGCGGATTAATATTGCAATGAATTTACAGCATAGATTTTTTCAGAATTTAATTTGACTGGTATTCTTTGGCAGACTGGTCAAATTAATTTCTAGAGGGTTTTCCGTAAAAATCTGCGATTGTATTAGTTTTATTACTTTGAACAGGTATGTAGTACAATCCAGTCAAAATAATCCATAGTACAGAATTTTAGAAAATTTGCTAAAACGGACTAAAGTATTTTTATGAAATATTTCGTCCAAATTTACAGTTATAATTATTTATGTTGTTAATAACTGATGCACGCTATATTTTTTTAATTTTTAGTTAGCTTAAAATCAGTTTCTGAACTTCCGTCATTTCCTTTGATTTTCCCTTTATAAGTAGTATGTGGTATTCTTCTGCTAAGATTCTACAAGTTACCAATAAAGGACTAGTACCGCAGTAAGCAGAGGTTCTTGGTCCAGAATGGTACAATAAAAAAGCTAAACATAGAAAGAATCTGGTTCACCTCCCTGGTTTTACATTGGTAGGCTCGGTAACCAGAATGCGTGACACTATGCAATCTGGTTCTGAACAGTCCGAGGACCCAGGTCATAAAAGCATAAATTGCTCAACTAGGTTTGGAATTCCTACCCTAATTACCCTTCATCTCCGTCGAATGCAACTTAATATTACCCCAAGGTGCAGAAGTAAGGAAAAGAGTCCCTAGGTAAAACCAAGAGAAAAATCATACAGCGGTTTAACTTATTGAATCCAATATAAATATACAAATTATAAAAATAGAGAATTTTAAATTAACCGGTCCGGAGGCTACCTAAGTACCTCTGTCCCCTAAACACTGGGTAGTCCCTGCCATCCAAGATTTCCGGACTACCCGACATGATATAAACTAATGATTTTTTTTTCTACTGATTTGCCGAACTTTAGGGCCTCCTGCAGTATCAGAAATTTTGATTGGTTCCTTAATTGGATCAGGGAGACTGGGTTTCGGGGCTGGTCGTCCATAGTGATCCTTCAGATTATTTTTCTCAGGTTATCAGGGATATTCTGTTATTACTTGACTGCGTTTTAGGTTGTCCCCAACCGGTCTTAGAGTATGGGAAGCTTTTCAAACTTTAATGACAGGAGAGATCTATACGGAAAAGTTATATTTTTATATCAAAAAAGGACTGTCTACAAGATCTAGGGAAAAGGAGGGACTAGGAGTATAATGTGTTGAAAATCTTAGTCATTCCTCTATGGCTAAGCTCTTGTATTTATATCTAATTGAATTTCGAATATCCCATTATATTCAATTAGAAAGTTATTACGCGGATAAAGGCTTTATTATGCGTAAAGAACATATTGGCTCATTACAGCAATATACAGAAAATATTGATTTCCTCAGCACTAATAAATTCCTCTCCGGGATACCGATTGCGTGCCTAAGGGAGAGTGTTTACAATTGATTTATTTGACGTGCCCCACCTGGTATTTCTTCAAGTAAGTTTGCTGGTATAGGAGATATTCGGTTATGAATTAAACTCGACAAAAGTCAAAAATAAGTAATCGAGATGGTTGAGCTCTTCTTAAGAGCCCATCCCTGGCAGGATTAATAAAACATAGAGTCACGTTATAAAATTTATGTATTTATACTATCGGATTTCATACAACAAACTGTTACACGCTGAAGCATTGCTTAGCTGGAAGATTATAAATTGTTCGTGCAGAAATCTCACTGGAACACAAATATTCAGATTATGTGTTCCCAGTTCTAATTTTGACCTGGTCTGATATTTTTGCCGCCGAATCTTTGAGATGCCGCTACTGCTCCTTGCCTAAAGTAGAGCAGCATCAGCGGGATTTTAGTATGAATAGATCTTTTCATAATCATTACTTGCACCCCTAAATTAGGATAGGCTCTCCACACCTAGAGGCGTTTTGTGAATTGATTTTCACTTTTTTTGAACGCAGTTTTACTTTGGCGAATTGAAATTATTTACTTTTAGAATTTATGTCGACTTTCTGGATTTGATACTAAAAAGACATCCCAGCAGAAATATTCAATAATGTTAATAATAATAAAAAGGCACTGAATAGGTGTGGCAGTTTTCTTATTTAGGAATATGGATTATGATTCACCAGATGGAATTTCATATCAGCAAATTAAATGGGGTTATTTGTGGTGGTGGAATGCAATTTGAGTTTCGGATCTTATTGATCGGATACTATTGAGAAAATGAACCCCATATCAGAATACAGAATTACTCCTTAATTCAACATTACTCACACAGCATCTGTCATATACCCGCGTAAAAATGCACAAACCACTATGTCTCTTATGCTCTCAATCATATTAATAGTCCTCTATCCCTGATTGATTGATTCCGACACCTCTATACCTGCTTTTTTGCTTCGAGTTTATTTTTATATTTTTCCCCAATTTTCCAGCTCAAAAATACACTTATGCTTTTATCACATCTCAGGCGCAATAAGCCAAACTTGAAGAGAGTTGGATTGAATCTTCCATTCATTAGGAACCTTTGCTCTCCGACTTCTGTCCTCTTTAAAACTGATGACTCTTTTTCCCACCAGCTTCCACTTCCTTCCAAGGCTTATTCTCAGTCCAAGATGGATGGTAATTTGGCTTTATTTTGCCTCGGTTTTCCTCTATCAACACACCCCCCCCCTCCTTTTTTGCGACCATCAGATTAAATCCTCATTGATTTTGCTATTTTAGTTTGGACCATGTTCAATAAGGCAGCCACCGAATTTAACTCTGTAAACTTGGGTCAGGGTTTCATGAGGTATTGAAATAAATTCCTTTTTATTAAAAAGTATATATAATTTACATCAATTATTAAACTATCCTTAAAAATGTTTTTATCAAGTTTTCCTCCACATGAGATGGTAAAAAAGGCAGGAGTTGACAGCATCGTTCTTGACAGTTGCTCTCAGTATTCTACAACTAGAGGTAGGCCGAGACTTTTAAAGGCTTTGGCTAACCACTATAGCGATAAATTGGGCTTCAAAATTAATCCTGATACCGATGTAATGGTTTCTACGGGCGCAAACGAAGGTATTTTATCACCTCTTTAGCCTTTATATTTCCTCTTTTTTTTTCTTTTTTCATTCGATTATATTATCTTTATTATTATTAATCTTTCAAAACTATTTTTTCTCCTTCGTGTTAAAATAGGAACGTTCTGTACTTTTTTGGCTTTCCTAGATCCTAGTATGCTTCCTCTCTGTTACTATTTTCGTATATTTTATCTTTGTAAAAGAAAAAGTACAATGGTTTTTTTAATTTTTTTTCTGTAGACGGCAAAAACGAAGCTATAGTAATGGAACCCGCTTTCGATCAGTATACTCCAAATATTGAGATGGCAGGTGGTAAAGTTGTGTATATTCCGCTTCGAGTTGATCCCAGTCTTGAACCAGAAAAAAAAGTCATTTCCAGTAACGACTGGAAGCTAAACATTAAAGAGCTTGAAAGCAAAATTAATGAACGTACCAAACTATTAATCATAAACACTCCACATAACCCTTCCGGAAAAGTATTTAGTATAAAGGAATTGACTGAAATTGCAGATGTAGCAAAGAAATACAATCTACTGGTAGTAAGCGACGAAGTCTACGAAAACCTTTACTTTGAAGGAAACAAGCATATTTCTATTGCTACATTGCCTGGAATGTTTGATCGTACATTAATCGTTGGTTCTATGGGAAAGTCATTTGAAGTTACTGGCTGGAGGCTTGGTTGGTTGATCGGTCCCAAACATCTTATAGACCCCTGCATCAAAGCTCATACCCGAACCGTGTTTGTTTCCTCTAACCCCATACAAGAGGCGTGTGCAATTTCTCTTGAAAATACAGAAACCACCCATCCCACCTACTTTTCAGACCAGAGAAACCAATATTTACTCCGAAGAAATAAATTGATGAAAGCTTTCGATAACGTTGGCTTACCCTACTCTGTACCAAATGGCTCGTATTTCCTCCTTGTCAACGCTAACAGAGTGCAGATCCCTTCTGATTTCGCAATCCCTGCTCATATTGCCGAACGCGGCAAATGCTTCATCATGAGCTATTTCTTTACTACTGAAATCGGCGTCAGTTGCATCCCTCCCAGCGAATTCTATTGCCAAGAAGACTCCCATCTTGCTGATGACTATGTTAGATTTGCCTTTTGTAAAGACGATTTAATACTAGAAGAAGCCGCTAAACGTCTCGAAAAAGTCAAAAAATACGTAAAGTAGCCGTAATATTATTTTAATTGGAACTTTAATCATGATCTATTTGTTTATATTGTACTCTTTCCATCTTGTCAGGTTTTGTTGTTTATTTTCAAAAGCTAAAAATATCTAGACTCTATTAAACTTGATTTTTTTTTTTTTTTTTCATTAAAATAAAAAAAACTAAATTCCAAACTTTGAAAGCTATTTATGTATTAAAAAAAAAAAAAAAAAAAAAAAAAAA
>LSSL01000875.1:3601-16086 GCA_001953115.1 Smittium mucronatum
CAATCTTACCCCACCCCTTCCATTAATATAAGCCAAATTTCTCGTGGGTACCCTGATAAATGCTCCCAGTTTTTCGAGCTAAAATTTAATTCCAATTTTAGCGTGGCTCATGATTTTTCCAAGGAATATAATCTCTAAAACGCTTCATATATTTCTTCCGCTATTTGAATCAATTTGTAATCTATGCGTGGAATCAAATTTTACTTGTTGATCAAGATGTTCTAATACCCAATATATTCTATGTATTTATATAAATTGTCAAATAGTTTTTGTCAAATTAAAATCCACTTTTGCCCAATTATTTTCAAGGTAAAATAAAGTCTGAATTGGAAAATAATCCCCCATATATCTTATTTTTCATTTGCTTTCATTTTATCCATATTAAATTAATTTTTTTATATTTTATGCAACTTTTTTCGAAATTCTATTAGAAAAGATGTATTATTATAAATGAACAACTTATAACCATAATGACCACACATGAGGCGCACTTGCGCACAACCACACATTTTTATAGCTAGATAAACCCTTTTTATGATAATATTTTACAGTTATGGTTTCATGAATTGAATTATTTGTATTAATATACGAGTTCATATTCACAGAGGTTATAAACTCTGTAATTGTAATGCATTATCATATCCAATTTAGGGAACATTATTTGCTCTCTAAATTGAGATTGCATTAAAGGGTTTTTGGTTTTTAGTGACGATAATTAAAATTTTTAGAGACATTATTACAATATATGGGGAATTTTTTTTTCATTTTTAGACAAATAATAGGCTACCAACGCACTTGAGTCCTTTAAATCAATAGGAACGTATCATTGAAATATAAGTCAAATTAAGCGATAAAAACGCGACTTTATCAAATATTTTTGTAAACACAAAAAAAATTGAATAATCTATAAAAAGCTTATCTAAATCATTAATTTCGTTTTATTTTGGACATAACTCGCTATATAGAAAAATAAGTTTTTAATTTAGATATATGTTTATTTCAAAATACGGGTGGATTTATCAAAATAATTTAATTTGTTCATCATGACTTGGTTTTAATCAAATTTAATGTCGAATGAAGAAATATCAGAAAAAAAAATCGAGTTTGGCAAATATTTCAATATAAATATTTTAATACGAATGTTATTATTATTATTATTATTATTATTATTATTATTATTATTATTATTATTTTAGGTTGTATTATTAAAATAAAGACTTTATGGTTTTTAATAATCAGTCTATGTGCTTTTTTTTTATTAATAAATCCAATCTTTTTATTTCATATTTATGAAAAAAATTTCTATTGCTAAGATCAAAAAAACGCATCGCCTTTTTTGTTTACAAAAGAATAATTTAGTAAATAAAACATGAATATAAGTATTAATAGCAAGCACAAAAATATTCTAAAAATTGCTTGTACATTTAAAAATTTCCAAAAGGAATAGTAATAAGCACCGGTTTTATTTAATACTCAACGAATTTAACAAAATAAACTAAAAAATTGCGAATATTTGGCTATTTTCACATTAAATTTATTTGAAACTTAAAATAATTTATTATTATTCTTATTGATGACTACTTCATTATTTCCTAAAAAAATCAATAAATTTCAATAAAACGGACTGTACAGAAATGACATAAATCTCTATGCTAATATTTTTATAAATTTAAAGGAAAAAACTTTTTCTTCACATAATCACCATTAACATGCTTTTTATTTTCAGAATTTCGGAAATTTATATATATTTAAAAAAGATAGATGTATCTAATATTTTTCTTAGGAAAACCAGTTTTATTAAATGACGCGAAAAATATGTGCATATGTCTAATGTATCATTAAATTTTAATTTGAGATTTTTGGTCCAATTTGATTCAAAATTTTCATCTCTAATAAGGTCATATTACTGTTTAAATAGCAAATACATTGAAAAAAATGTAGATTTTTTTAAACATAATCATTATTTCGATAAATTCAAACGTACTTTGAAATATATTTATATCCAAATTAAAAGCTTATTGTTCAATATAGACCATTTGATCCAATTTAAACCAAAATCAATAATTTAGATAGGTTTTTTAGAGATTATTCAATTTTTTAAAGCCTTATTTTTATCGAATAGTTTTTTTTATATAATAATGATATGTGGTCATTATATTCAAAGGCCTCAACTGCGTTTTTAGCCTATTAACAAATTATTGCGGATATACTTTTTCTTTTTGAGACATATTATTTCAGTTAGGGGGGATTTTTTTTTTTTGGAAGCATAGTATTACAAGATTAGATATCTTCAATTTCAATCTCAAAGAAAATTTCCCACTTTGCAGAGCATAACTAAGTGATTAATTGAATATTACACTCTATTTTTTTAATAAATTTTTTTTAACGCAGACCATTCATTTATATTGTGGGGCTCATATATAGTGTCCAAGCTAGTAGATGGATTAGCATTTGAAATATCAAAAAATGAATAAAAAAAATGATCATGAGACAAAATTAAGAATAAAAATAGAGAAATTCGATTAATTCGGTATTTGTATTGAGAAAGGTTTTAGATAGACGTATTTTTGAAATTATTAAAAGATGAAGAACCATTTTACTTAAATATGAACATATTTTTTATTTTTCTATTCCTTTAAATTTTGTTGTTTTCATTTTTCTTATTTTATATTGAATGCGTTTGATCATGGTGAAATCATAAGCAACTGAAATTTTTTTATAAAGAAAATAAGGTTGGGTTATTAAAATCACCTTTTATTATACGTCATTGGATGTATCAATATCAAGTTTTATCATTTTGATTAATAAATCATCGAAAACTACCAATAAAACTAAAATAAAGGAAAGAAATGACAATTTTTTTTTTACATATATAATGCTATGGTAATCATCCTCGATAACCTTATCACCTTTTCTTTTGCAAAGATACTCTACCAGCAATAATTAGGATTTTCAATTTTCAATTTTCAATTTATTTTCTTCTATAATGAGCGCAGAAACAGTAATCTCAGAAGCGGTAATCGCAAGTATTCTTAACGCAATTAACGACCTAACTTCTTAGTTTGATAATCTGACCGTGGGATGACAGCTGATCTGCCATCAGAGGAAGATCAAAATATATCAGTTAGTATCCAGGAAACAGTTTTTAATGTTTACCCAGAACTGGAAAGACTTATCCCATCAATGTCAGAGTGCTTTTTCAGAACGATGCTCACCAATGAAGAAAAGAAGGAGGCAATATACGCTTGTTCCAAGAGCAACAAGGTCTGCATCAACCCTCCCCCGATTAATGAAGCGGCTCATGGCTCAGTCAAGAAGTCGGACGCAACTTTCTACGCAATTCAAGTCGCACTGGCAGATGTAACGCGTCCGATTGACTATTTTATACATAGAATGATTCAGTCGAATCCAAGCCTGACTATATTTGATCCGATTGTTGATGTGTTAAACACAATTAGATGCATAATGGGAAATATAGCATCTATGGTGACTCAGTCTGGAATTGAAAAATTGTACAGCGGAATTTAATTCACAGGAAAACCCAAAAAAAGTAGTGGAATTCGAAGTAAAACCACTCACAGATAGCGAAAAATTCGAGACTTAACTAGCTGCGATCAAAACTACTAAGCGCGCTAGAGTCAGGAGGCCCTTTCGCGGGCGCCAGCAGATTGAAGGGCGCACAAGCCCTGTCAGCTCCAATATTGCAACGGCGCCGATTACCAAAGCTGCAGTGAGAAGATCAGCTCCTAATTCCTCACTTGGTGGATTTCAAAAAGGAGTCATGGGCAGGGGTCAAGGGAGCCAATAATGAATTCAACCGCTCTTCCTGTTGGAGGGCGCCTCTCGATGTTCAGACGAGCCTGGGCAAAGCTCACAGAAAATCAGTTTGTCCGAAACATCGTGGAGAAGGGATTCCAAATATCTTTCAAGAAATTGGAACCAAACAGCAAGGATTCCGCAGCGTTCCAAAAAAGATATCCTGATGGAGCCACCACCACTAAAGTTGCATCCTCAGCGATACAAGAGGAAGCTCAGCCGCGAAGCCCACCAGGCCCTGACAGATGAGGTGGCATCCCTACTAACAAAGAGGGCCATAGAGGAGGCGGAGAATCCGAGCCCAGGATCTACTTCAATTTATTCTGCATTCCAAAGAACACGGAGAGCTAAGACCTGTATTGGATCTAAGGAAAATAAACCGGCGTCTCGAGGAAAGAAACTTCAAGATGGAGTCCCTGCAATCAACCTCAAAGATAATCAGGAAGAAGGATTTTATGACGTCTCTGGATTTGAAGGACGCATTCCTGCATATCCTAATCAAGAAGTCATGCAGAAAATACTTGAGCTTTTGTTGGAATAGACGAAGCTACCAGCTCTGTGTTCTACCGTCCGGTCTTTCGCTGAGCTCTCATACATTCACGAAAATCCTGCGTCTAGTTCTGAGCTGGGCACGGATTCAGAAAATCAGGATATCAGCATACTTGGACGACCTGATAATAGTAGGAGAATCGATTTAAGTATGCATGAGACACATAGGACTTATACATTCGAAGATTACCGATATGGGTTACCTGATAAACACGGTCATGTCAGAGCTGATCCCCTCTCAAATAATCATACACCTTGGTATACCATAGACAGCAGAGAAATTTCCTTTATAGTTCCAACATCAAAGATCTTCAACCTAAGACAAGAAGCAGGAAGACTGATAAGTGCTGGGAAGACGTCGCTCAGATGCTTAGAGAGCTTTATCAAAAAGGCACAAGCGATTTCGGTGGCGCTATTACCGGGAAGATTAATTAAGCGCCGAATAATGAAGCTGAAGAACAAATCCTGGTTGAAGAATGCTTCATGGAAACCAATGGTGCTCCTATCAGACGAAGCAATTCATAATATAATATTCTGTAGGGACCATTAAGAAATGTAATTGTCTGTCGTTCCTGACGGAAGCCCCAGAAATCGAGATATTCACATATGCGAGTGATATTGCCTGGGGTGTCATCGTTGGCTACAAGAGCTACTCTGGTTTATGGAAAAGATCAAAGGCAACACTCATAATCAACTTCAAGGAGCTACTTGCCGTTTTAATTGCATTGAAACTGAAGGAAGCGGTGAACCGATAGGTTCTGACCTATTCAGACTATACGACCACCCTAGCATACGCAAGGAAGTTCGGTGGAACCACCTCATCCAAACTTCTCAGTATAGCGGAACGCCTATGGGAGCATTTCCTGAAGACGAATACCAGGCCTAAAGTAACGTACGTCCCGTCAGTTCTGAACCCGGCGGATGCACCGAGCCGCTTAACGTCAATGAAAGAATGTTCACTTTCGAGCAGGATATTTTATCAATTGGAAAAGAGGTGCGGGAAGCACGAAGTTGACTTCTTTGCATCAGCAATCAACAAGAAGATACCAAAATTTTACAGCTATTACCCAGAAAGTCAATCTATGGGCCAGAATGCGCTGCAGTACAACTGGAAAGGTTATTAAAACCCTTACTACTGCCCACCCTGGAACCTGATTGCACAAATAGTCCAGAAGAAGAGACGAGAGCGGATAAAAATGACTGTAATTAAAACCTCATGGACATAGGAGATTTGGTTTCTGGACATTTTAGCACTTTCAATCTCACAGCCACAAAATCTACAAGCAACCGAGGTAATCCCCGATCCGAAATGCGGAAAGTTCCCGCTCACCAATAGCAGGGAATGGACTCTAATGGCATGTATAATTAGCGGAGCACCATACAGGACAAAGGTGTCTCCAAAATTGCATTCGAACTTATATTTAATAGTAAAACGTCAGTTAGGAGAAGATCGACATACCTCTCAATCCCACAAAAATATAAGGACTGGCACAGAAAACGATAAAAAGACTCTGCAATATCAGTAATGAGCATATAAATTATCTGGCAGAGATATATACCGAAACGAAGCTGAGCGTAAATACGATCAAAATGTATAAATCAGCTATCTTTCAGTTGGCACCCAATCCGCAGGAAATAATTGAAAACGACTAATGAAAAGATTAATAATAGCTCTGCAAAAAACGAATACAACTAGTTTCATTATGCCTTATATGGATATATCACCGATCATAGAATACTTAAGAGAATTAGGTGATAACGAAAAACTAAATACCAAGAGCATAACCAGTAAAACATGCTGATTGCTGGCTGTATGCGGTTTTATGCGCGCAAGCGATATAAACCGCATTGGCGACGCACAGATCACCACAATTGACGGAACGCTAAAGAAGGTCATCGTAGCACCAAAAGAGAAACCCAAGGGGCACCCAATCATTAGGCCTTGTGAAATCAGTTGCCACTCTGATAAACTTCTATTCCCTGTCGAAGCATATAGGGTATATCGATCAAGGGTTGCAAAAGATTTGTGCTTAACCCCTCACATTAACGACAACAAAATTATAGTTAATATGCTATTCCGGTATATTAATGACTTCAAAAGCCCATTTTTAGTCAATAGTATAACTAGAAATATACACAATATTTCAAATATGATCACACGACCACCAAATACACCTACCCCGAAGGCGAGAGCTATTGGTGCAACCTTAGCGGCAAACGCAGGAATCCCCTTTGACTCAATCGTCGCTCAAGCATTCTGGTCAAATTATGAAATATTTGATAGTTATTATTGCTTGTCACGCACTGCATCAACCAACATCACACAAGCGATAATTCCTCTGGAGTCACTTAATATGAATCCATCCAATGACGTATAATATAAAGTAAATTTAGTCTTTGACGACTATTAACTATTATTATACTAATGATGGATTCATATTAAGTCCTGCCCACCCAATTCCCATTTATGTAATACTTTTGCGAAAAGATGATAGGGTTATAGAGAATGCGTACCATATCATTATATATGTAAAAAAAATAAAATTGTCATTTCTTTCTTTTAATTTTATTTGTAGTTTTCGATTATTTATTAATAAAGATGATAACACTTAATATGAATACATGATTAGTATAACAATAGTTAATAGTAGTCAAAGACTAAATTAACTTTATAATTATGCTCTGCAAAATGGCAAAATTTATGTAAGGTTGAAATTGAAGATCTCTAATCTTGTAATACTATGCTTCCAAAAAAAAAAAAATCCCCCCAAGCATGAAATGATATGTTTCAAAAAGAAAAATTATATCCCCAATAATGTGATAATATGTCTCTAAGAATGGAATTTCGGGTTTTAAATAATGAAAAAAACCCCTCAGAATAATGCAATAATGTGTCTCTAAAAATAATAATTATCATCCGTAACAATGAAAAACCAATTAATAAACCAAAATACTAGAATTACTATTGGATTTGACGAAAACCATGCCCAATTGAGAGATTTAGATGACACCAACCTCTATTATTCAATATTTTGGAGTTCAAAAAGCGATTCATTCATTTGCCTTCTACACCTGCACTGTCATTCCCAATTGCTGGGGTAGTACTGTTGTTTATTCCTAAGCTGTTATATCCGAAATATTAGGTTTAACACTCATCTATTAACTTATTTAAACACAGGGACGCAGAAACGTGGCATGTTAATTTAATTTAGGGTTAAACCTGATTGTTTGAAAGAAAAATTATATTTTGAGGATAGGGTACAAAGATTGTGCTACCATGTTATGTTTTATTGTTAGAGTTTTACTGTGATTTGTTCGCTCAAGTATATCATAATCGATTAAGTATAAAAAAGATAGAACTTTACGTAAAATAACTATTTTTATGAGTATCGTAAGAGAGTCAGAGAAAAAGATGAACTCCCCAATTGGGAAAACTCTTTTCTTATAGTAAAATGAAATTTGTAAATATTATCTAAATAAATTGTTTGATTAGGTATTGTGCATTTCCAATACAAGCAATTGTGTATCTTAAAATTGATCATTGTAATTTCATAATGCAAAATTATAATTGTAGCTCGTTGATAATTCCAAATTTAATTGTTAAACATAACAATGGTAAAGAAATATGAGTGGATGAGATTGAGGTTTTGGATTGATCGGAGGGGATTTTGGGTATGGCAAAGGCTTAACCTTTCATTTGACACATTTATTACCGAATATATCGTGTTATGCTGTTAACCCTCTCCGGGACCAAATTTATGCCTCACTCTTATTTGTGTAAATTAGTCATTTCAATCAACCTTACTTGATTTATCCAACAGCGTAAAAATAATAGTAGTCTAATGAAAACTTTGAACATAAATGAATAACAATTTTTAACCATCGGCCCTGAAAGGGTTAAATAATTTGGGTAAATTGATTTCTGTGTTACATGGTTGAATCACATTTCTAATTATATTCTTAAAAAGGAAATATTAAATTTTGATCAAATTATCAGCTAGTCATTTTCTGATGTAGATATGGGAGATTATTCAGTACACAAGATACTTGTTTTCAATGATCCATTTATTTAATTCAATAAATCCAAAAAGGAAGATATTAAATATACTCAAATAAAGTGCCCACTTCGTCAAAGAATCTCCTATAATATGGGAGATTTTTTCGAAGACAAGACTTTTTTTTACCGTGCATACTATTGGCTATACTTGAATTTATAAAAAAACCAGTCCAATAAAAATTGGAAATCATGCTAGCTCTAATAAATTACAACGCTTTACAGAAGAAAATCAGTCTCTAAAATTCATATTTTGAATTGTCGAATAAACTAACACCGGATCTTATCTCAATCTTTCCAAATTATGAAAACAGTTTAAATTTAATGGTAAAGTGTCCGCTCTCTAATGAATCTCCCATATAGATAAACTATCTCCGCTAGGGCATAGAAATTGATATTTTAAGCCAAAACCAGTTAATGATTAATCGGATAAATTTTATTACAAATTAAATGTTGTTTGAGCAATTTACATGTGTTCCATTAAAATTATTATCGTATAAATTTTTCAAAACGATTATTATATGATAAAAATATACGCAATTTTGATCTATTGGTCTATTAGTCCAGCTACTACAATTTCGTTTCTGTTTTAGCACTTATACTAAAAAAAGACTAAGTAAAAAATCAGTATCATCTTTGGTTTATCCGATACTACTGGATGGTCTTATTTTTACTATTAATTTTTTTTGTTTAAAAGACTATTCTGTGTATTTAAATTATCGAATAAAAACATGATTTTTAGCTTGTTTAATCGAGTTAAAAAAATCAATTAATGATTAATTGAAGTAAAAATGATTAATCATTTAATCGAACCATGCCCTAATCTCAGCGCTAAATCTATCTGAGCGCACTTTATTCGAGTATTAAATAGTGTGCAGTGATGGAAAATCTGAAATATCTGTAAAATATATATTCATCCAGTAGATTCTGAGCAAATAAATACAAAATATTAAAAAATAATGCATAAACTGAAGAGGTAATAGTAAGGACTTGAATAGAGCTAATTGTACAAATAAACTGATTGTCGATAAAAATGGAAATCACCCTTTTTTAACGATAGTGTACTTTTTTAAGTTATTACTAAATATTATGACTTTAGAAATCTACGACTCCTGAATAAACAAGTTTTCCTCCTATTGTTGGCCCATAGTAATCGATAATAGTAATAGTATTTCATTTCGGTAAGTTGAAGTTTATGACAGACTCACAAAATAATATTACCCCTTTGGTATTCAAAGAAAGGGTTACAAAAAGAGGCAAGTTAACTTTGTTTCGGTGTAATGAGTTACTGCCATAAAAAATCAAATTAAAGCCCGAATCACAAAATCTCGAAAATTATACATCAGAAAATTGATATTGCATTAAATTTCTTCGTGAAAATGCCATGGATTTATGAAACAGTACTATATTCTATGTTTAAAAAATCGTAATAAAACCCTCAAACATCATTTACAATGGTTCCTGAAAACGTTTCTAATATCGTATAATATTCCAATTTTTCTAATAACTATTTTCCTACCCACTGCTGTTTATATTTTTCAAAAACAAAATCCCATAAAGTCCTGAGACCTAAATTTTCAAATAGGATTAGTTTTTATAGTTGTTTGTCAAAACGTGTATATAAAGCATATCATTTACCCTAAATAAAATTTTGCTCCATTAACAATATAATCAAATAAATTTGGAAGGGGTATATGTACAAAACTGTTAATCAATATCTGATATTTCCCTTTACACCTTCAAACTACTGATTATATAAAAATACTTTTATTCAGGATTTTGCTTTAAAATGGTCGACCTGAATAAGGGTCCAACTGTTGCTGACTCTGGTATAAATGAGCATGGTTATTTTTTAGAGCAACCTGCAGACTATATAGGAGGTATTCCGGAGCCAATTCATATATCGGCTTGGCTTATTATTGTGACAGAACTTTGTGAGAGATTTACTTACTATGGTGCATCTCTTATGTTTATTCAGTACCTTAGATTGCAATTAAAACTTGAAAAACAAAGTTCTATTGCTATCGTTAAAGGATTTCAGTTTTTCTGCTTTTTCACAACGCTTTTTGGTGCATACGTTGCTGATCAGTATTTAGGGAAATACAAGGCAATCACCTCTTTTGCCTCTTGGTATTTAATTGGCACTGCACTACTTGCAATTTCAGCATTGAGCACCTTGAAGTCCTTTCTACATCTACCTCTTTTCATAGTGTCCTCGTATTTGTTCATTGGTGTTGGTACTGGTGGCATTAAAGCAAATGTTTCTGCTTTTGCTGCTGAGCAGGTCAAAATCGGATATAAACCTACTAGCTCTCCAGGAATATACATAGATTCTAGATCCTCCGTCGAGCGTTGTTACAGATACTTTTACACTGCCATCAACCTTGGCGCATTTGCCGGTATGCTTATTTGCCCCCAAGTAGCGAAAAACGTAAATTATTTTTCTGCTTTTTTGATCCCTACTGTTGCCATGACAGTTGGTGTTCTCACCTTCGTCCCGGGATATAAGTTATATGTTAAAAAGCCTATTGGAGATTCTCCTTTCAACAAAGTATACAGATGCATGCGCCATGCCCTTAAAAATAAGAATCCCGAAAACCAACACTGGCTTGATTCATCAAAAGGTCTAAAAGATGGTGAATGGGACGACAACTTTGTGGATGGCCTAAAACGCAGTCTTAGGGCATGTAAAGTGTTTTTATTCTTCCCCCTATATTGGGCCTTATACAATAACACGAATGACTTTTTTATAAACCAAGGATTACAAATGGATAGACCGAGATGGTTATCTGCAGATCAGTTAAACTCCTTGACCAGCGGGTTTAATGTTGTTCTCATTCCGATATTCGACACATTCGTTTTCCCATGGTTCTCCAAACGAGGTATATATTTGGGCCCAATAAAAAGAATATTTATCGGCTTTATACTTATATCAATTGGGTTTGTTTATGTTACCATTCTTCAAAAATTTATTTATAAAACTGGCCCTTTCTTCGATTTCACCGGTTCAGATGTTTCTGCTGAATCTTACAACAACATTTCTATTTGGTGGCAAATTCCAGTCTATTTGATTATTGGGATCTCAGAAATTCTTGCATCAATAACCGGTCTTGAATTTGCCTTCACCCAAGCTCCAGCTGAGCTTAAATCTACACTCACTGCTTTATTTTTATTTGCAAATTCGGGTGGTTCTCTGATCGGAATGATTTTGGCCATCTGGAGTGGAGATCCTGCAGTTTTATACACATTTGCAGCCCAATCCTTCATAATGTTCGTGGCCGCATTAATCTTTTTCCGTTTATTCAAGCATTATGATATCGAAGTCAGAAGCCAAAGCACTAATAGTGGATAATAATTTCATCACCACCCTCTATACATTTGATAATTTTTAACAAATAACTTTCAATTTTAATAATAAGCTTAAAAAAATATCATTCAAAACTTAGTAAACTGGTCATAAATTAAATTATTTCTCATGAAAAACATCTTTAGTTGACATTTTTAATTAAAAATTACTAAAAACATCAACAATTAAAGTGTTACAGCTTAGAATAATGTTTTTAGATTTATTGTCAGAACAATTAATTTTTTTATTGTTAATTCATTGTAGACTTTTTTAGTTGAATGAGTTAATAAAGTTACAGAATTCAATTAAAATTCTCTCTCTCTGATTAGAAATTCTATTAGTCGAATTAGCCAATAAAATTGCAGAATTCCATTGTCTTAATAGCTTATTTTTGACACTTATTTTTTCGCTTTCCGACACTAAACCAGCTGCTAAAGCTGTCCAGCTAGCACAAGAGAGCTGTATATTGTTATACAGGCTACCTGGCCTTAGTGCTAAGCATTATAACAAGGCTCTAGACAACTTTTATAGCCGAATAATAATAATAAAAAAACAAAACAAAAAAACGATCGATCGTGAGATCGATCTCGAATTCAAACAAAAAATAAAACCCAGCTGCTAAAGCTGCCCCGATAGCGCAAGAGTACTGTACAACATTATACAGAACTATCGGGCCTTAGTACTACACACAACTGTATGACTTTAAGCTACCTAGAAACT